>PVIR01009941.1:0-51480 GCA_004026965.1 Petromus typicus
CAATCCTCCTGCCTCTGCCTCCCGAGTGCTGGGATTACAGGCGTGAGCCACCACGCCCGGCACTGTGGTATGTGGTACTGGTTGCTGCTGGGTGTGGGTCTCCACACCCAGTATTGTTATGTGGTTACCGGGGAATCGAACCCGGGCCCTTGCGCTTGCAAGACAGGCGCCGGAACCATTGAGCTAACTCCCCGGCCCCCGTCTTTCCATTTTTTGATATCATCTTCTATCTCCTTCTTCAGAGTGCTATAGTTTCAGAGTAGAGGTCTTTCACCTCCTTTGTTAGATTGATTCTTAGGTATTTTATTTTGGGGGGTGCTATTGTGGAAGGGACTGACTCTCTAATTTCTATCTCAGTGGGTCTACTGTTTGTGTATATGAAGGGTATTGATTTTTTAATGTTGACCTTGTAATCAGCTACCGAGCTAAAATTGGCAATTAGGTCCAGCAGTTTTTTAATTGAGTTTTTAGGATCCTCTAGATAGAGTATCATGTCATCAGCAAATAATGACAATTTGACTTCTTCTTTTCCAATCTTTATTCCTTCATTTCTGTATCTTGCCTAATTGCTATGGCTAATATTTCCAGAACTATATTGAACAGAAGTGGTGAGAGAGGACATCCTTGTCTTGTTCCTGATCTTAGTTTCAAGAACAAAACTTCTGTAGCACAGGAATTGGCTGAGGAAATCAACAAATGGGACCTCATTCTTTAAAAAGCTTCTGCACAGCAAAGGAAACCCCCAACAGTGCAAAAAAGCAACCAACAATGTGGGAAAATATCTTTACCAGCTGTTCCTCAGATAAAGGGTTACTATCTAGAATATATAAAGAGCTCAAAGAAATCAGCCCACTCAAATTTAATGACCTAATTCAAAAATGGGCATCTGAAATGAACAGATATTTTTCAGAGGAAGAAGTAAGAGCAGCTAAGAAGCATATGAAGAAATGCTCAACATCATTAGTCATTTGAGAGATGTAGATGAAAACAACATTGAGATTTCATCTCACTCCACATAAAATGGTTGCCATTTCAGAATCAGCCAATGGCAAATGTTGGTGAGGCTGCGAAGAAGGAACCCTTCTCCACTGTTGGTGGGACTGTAGACTTATACAACCCCTGTGGATATCAGTTTGGAGATTCCTTAAAAAGCTAGGATTGGCGGTCCCATTTGACCCGGCCATTGCCCTGCTAGGTATATACACACAAGAATTAAAAGACTCATATCACAGTGACATATGTGCACCCATGTTTATAGCAGCCCAATTTGTGATTGCTACATCTTGGAAACAACCCAAGTGTCCATCAACTGGAGACTGGATAAAAAGCTGTGGTTTTTTTCTACAGAATGGAGTATTACTCTGCCATAAAAAATGATAAGTTTGAATCATTTATACATAAATGGACATAACTTGAAGATATCTTCATAAGTGCAATAAATAGGGCACAGATAGGTACATATCTCATCTTTTCTCTGGTATGAGAAAATAAAATTGAAAATGAGTCCTAGAATTGTGTGCTATATATTGTGAAATAGAAAATGCTCAATGTAAAATAGGAAGATGGGGGAAAATGTTGAGATTGTAATAAAAAAGTAAGGAAACAAATTTTTTGTATATGGGGGGGGAGTAGGGTGGGTAGGGCTATGGGAAAAAATGAGAATCAAGTTGTGTCTTATACTGGTACAAATCCCCATTATGGAGTTCAATCATTATGCATATATGTAATTACCAATAAAGATTTAAAAAATTTTTAAAAAAAGAATTTTCATGACAGTTTGATACTGAGAAAGCTTTTCTATGAGGCAAGTGTGTGTTTACTGAATATAGAATACAGTGAATCCTTAAATGATTGTTGACTGAAAGCTTGTGTGTGTGTGTGTGTGTGTGTGTGTGTGTAAGTAAAGGGATTCAGTGGAGGAAAACTGATGGAGGAAACATTGACTATGTATCTACTACATGCTAGGCTATCACAGTACTCTAAATATATAAAATTATTATGTTTTTTTTAAATTTTAAAAGTTTTATTCTTTTAAAGAGTTAATAAATAGTACTGGAGACTTCCATAAAAGTATGCCCACTGATGAATGATGCTCAGAGCCCATATATAATTCCTTCTATATCCATTGTATATAGAAAGAAATTGGTAAATTATTTTACCAATGTTTATGTCAACCTTTGATGCATTCCTCAGGTAATGAAAATAATATTTCATATTTGTAAAGCTTTCATACATTTATGTAAGCCTTTTATCTAAATCATTTTATTTAATCTATATGATACTCTTTTAGGGCTCTTTTAATCTATAAATTATTTTCTTGAATGATAACTGAAAAATAAGACCAACATAGATATATATTAATTTTCTAACATTATAAATTAGGAATTTTAAATATGTTGTTCTAATTCATTCACAATTAAATACACATTAAGTAAAATATTATGTTTTCATTTATACTCAATACCATAATATTTAACTTTGGAAATTTGTGACTTAGTAACTTTGAAGAAAGCCAAGAGAAATGATAAAATAACCTGTTAGAAGAATCTATGTGAATATTTTTATTCATGCTAAAAAGACCCAATGTGAACTGTCCTTTCAAAAACATACTCATAAAAAATTTCACTATATATTCATAACTTCCCAAGGATAAAATTGATCTAGCTATGAAATAATCACATTTGATCATCAACATTGGGGAACTAAACTCATAGAACAATTTTAATTTTACTTTCAGTTAGCAATAACAGTGATACTTTTGATTGCCTTTTGATTCTGGAACTTTGTTGAGCTTTCAAGATTTCAATGTCTATTCTTATTTTAAGTCCTAGTGGTTGCTTTGTTGGAGTTTTAAATATGTGCTTAAGTCATGTTTTTCTTGCTTTGGCATAATTCATCCAGCTGAGCTATGGAATCAGTTCACTGTAAATCACAGTAGGAATAATAGGGTTGAAAGTTTTGGAATAAATGAAGTTGAGTTTTTTTTTCTTCTTCTTCTCTACATTCATCTTAAAATGAATATGAAGCTTCTAAGGAAATTGTATGTTGTCTACAAATATTTTGAGGGTTATATTCAATTTAGAGGCATCCCTGAGAAGATATTTACTAGTAGAGTGCTATGATTTAAGTTAAATCTTTAAAATTCATTAAACTCATGGATTCAGAAAAATCCACACTTAAATTACTTTCTTTTCCATGTCAATTAGAGAGTTATATATATATATATAAAATATATAAAATATATATATAATTATTCAAATTTTAATGAATTTGTTCAAACTACTAAAGGAGTTACAATGTTTTATACATCTAAAACTTTGGGAAATTCCATTGCCAAGTTCGATGAACTTTAAAATCAAGTTTATAGAAGGATTAGAGTATGTCTTATCTGCTTAATTTACCAGTTCTGGCACTGTGAGACTTCTGGGTGTTTCCCAAAGTCAAAATTAGCATGAAAGGTAAACATTTTTAATTGATTCAGGACACTGAAGCAGCCATTACAGTACAACTAAAACCAAATAAACAGTTTCCTGAACTACTCCAAAACACAGGAAGAACAATTAGATAGATCTGTTTAAAGTGAAGGTGAGTCTTGAGGTGGAACATCTTCTAATGTAATATTTTCAAATCTAAATATGTACCATAGTTATTGATCATATCTTATATTTTCAGTACAAATCTGCTCTCTAACATTCTCGTATGGCCTCTCCATAGCATCTGCTAGTTGATACTTACAAGCAAACTTCCCTTCACTCTCTCATTTCTCTTTTTAATCTGCTGGTGTGAAGTTTGTTAACCAAAGCTCATGTCAATCTTTTACACTTTACCCAGTGTAAAAATACTATTTGATTTTTAAATATCTTCAGTATCTTTGATATAAATTATCTCATTTCATCTAGGTGACATCTCTTTAAAGATGTTAATTTCATTTTCATGTGACAAAGTGAGGAAAGCTGAGGTGAGATTGAGTATTTAAAAATGTCTATCAAATACCATATTGTACTTACAGTTTGTCCCATGATTTCATTTCTTCTAAGATCTCTAGGAAAAGAAATTGAGAATTTTTCACAAAATTGAGTTTTCTCCATGTTTTCCACCTTAGCATTGCCTGTAGATGCATGCATCTTTAGTTCCATCTTTTTCCTAGAACATGACCTGAAGAGAAATAGGAAATATTGAGCACATTCTTGAAAATCTTCTAGATATTTTGAGTCCGCTCTTCAATTCTTATTTCAGAAAATCTCATTCTTATTTATTGAATGTCTTTTTTCCTGCCAACATTGTGGGATCATTGAGATAATAATGACTGAATATGTTCAATGTATGTCACTACACTTCTGGCTACTCAGTCACCCCCAAGGTGACCAAAAGTAAGTTCAATCTCTTGTTTAACAAAATGTCTATTTGCATCCTTTTATTGGGAGGTTCACCAACAAGTTACTACTATAGGAGATAAAGATTTATACTTTCCATGGTTTTCTTGGTTCTGCTCCTCCTACTAATAATTATTCTCATATTTCATGTTTGGTGTATTTTCAGACACTCTTTAGTTGGTGTAAAATACACTATCAAGATCTTGGAAAAGGCAAGCACCATCAGTTTCTCAGATGGTTTTAGACTCTTCTTAGTTACCACTCCTCCCACTAATTATTTTCAATTTCAGTGATACTCCTGATAATACTATATTTTAATAGGATAATAAATCAGTTTTTCCTTACTCTGATTTAACTCCAGGAACTTCAGTGAGGATATAGATTCTTCTCACATTTACTTCATATTGATGAGACTATTCCAACTTTGTTCTCTTAAATATACTATCTTTCAACAAGCAGATTTTGAAAACAATCTCTTGCCATATAATGTAATATAAATGATGCTGTTGTAGTATCTAAGGTAATACATGTATAAAATAAATTAGAAAAATAATTTAGAAAAATAAATTACATTATAAGTCTGCCCTATAGGCTCATCATTTGTACAAAACTGAAAATGGCTAAAAATTGACCTTGTCCCCTTTTTTAATATTGTCACCTACGCTGATGTTGAGACCTAAGAAGGATAAGATATGAAGTGAAATTTATTTCTTAGCATGGTTTCTAAATCCCCTAGAATTCAAAGATCTTTCCTACACAGATGTCGAGAGTAGTCCCCTGAGAATAGAATTTGGCCCATGATGAAGAGGTTCACATTTTATTGCAAAGCATCTCTGGCCATTCAGGGTGAGCAGACTTGGAAGAGACCTGTGACACAGGGTATTATAATTACTTCATAAAAAATACAACCACCTTTTGAATATTAATTAAATAACTCTATTATGGGCAGGAATATATCTCTCCTAAGATATTTCCAGTGTTCATTATGAACTTATTCACTGATATGGATATTTTATGGAAAATCTGAAGAAGCAATGCTCCTGTGTGATTAAAGCTGAAGACCACTGAATATTTTTCGAGTCCTTCCACTTCTATGAGTAAAAGAGAGAATCAAAACTACAAAATAAACCTTACATATATTGCAATAAATCTTGCACCACAATATAATACTTTCTAGTATATATAACTAAGGTATATAAAGTGTGATGGCTTTTCAGCAGTATTTTCACTCAGAACTCTTATTCTTGAGTAAAATTTCAGTAGGAGTGCAGCAGTATTTTGAATATGTCAGAATTTGTGTGTTAAATGTTCAAAATTTTGCTAATAAAAAGAACAACCTATTAATTAAATACTACAACATACCTAGTCCCAGAATTCTACAATTTGATACATATTTACATACAAAAGTAAAATAAATACTGAATTTCTTTTTGGACATTCTTTGTGGTATTCGTTATGGGATGCTCACTATATTAAACATTATACATTATATATGTATCAACCTGTCTTAATTCTTACAGACTTCACATGGTTCTATTTTTCCTCTGTAAAGATAATCAAATATGAAAAAAATCAAATTTTATTGCAAATCACATAATATGAGATAATGTAAAAATTATATATAGATTTTATTTTATCAATGATTTATTTTCAGTATCTATGCCTTTCACACTCAAAAGTTATGTCAGTTGATGGATTATGTATATTCTACCTAAATTTATTTATAAGTAATATGGAACTCAATAATCTTCATCCATAAATATGAAAAGTTCAGGGAAGTTGTTTCTCCAATGAAGATAATATAAACATTTTTCTAGAAATATTCTTGAGTTCAATACACTTTCTTTTTCTAGTTACTAAAAATAAAAAGTATGAATATGCTTGAATATATTCAAAACTAGTGTAATACCATTCTTTTATATATTGTATTTTTGTGCATTTTTAACACTCCTTTCTTTTCTCCAGTCCTTCCAGTAAATTAAAGCTATTAAAAAGTTTGGAGAGATGAATTTTATGACCTTGGTATTCTATAATCAGCATTTTTCTTATATATTATAAAATTCTGTGAAATAGAGTTCATAAATACATTTCAATTTCTCCATAACTTACCCAGCTAGTGTTTTTATCACAATATTAGGCAAATCATATTTGTCTCAATTTTTTATTTGTTCAGTACAATTTGAGTAATACTGATCACTATATTTGATTGTGTGAATATGTAGGAGGGGTGTTGAACAAAAAAATAATACAAAAAGATTATTAGAGCAGAATCAGAGCAGGGCTCTGTGAAAACAGTAGCGCTCATCCAATAGATACAATGCTCTGTAAAGTGTTTCTCACATTAAAGCAAATTCAGTCAGTACTACAGAATGTAGGGGACAACTTTATGTTACTGATTCAATTGTGCACACTTATTATAATCAATAGTTAGAGAAATTCTGAAAACTCACATCTAGCCCTCCCTAACCACTGCTATTAAGCCATAATGTAAATTACAGCTTGCTCTGGTGATTGCTTTATCCTTTGATTACTGGTTCATTCTGAGGTGCTGCTGATACAGGTAGTACACGATCACCACAGTGAACTCTCCTTAAAATATTTAGCATAACAGGGCAGAGACAACTCAGAATATCTTAGACTTTCTCCTGTATTTGCAAATAATGCCAGAGAATGCATTTTTTAAAAAAAAATTCTCCATAGAAAATTAATTGCTTCAGTTGGGCCTTTTGTTTCCATAAACTTCAGGATAATTACATCAAAAGCACGCACGATAATTCTAAAAATGGGCAATATTATGAACTGTACTGTTAGAAACAAGGTGAGACAGCTGGGGACATATTTAAAGTCCCACACAATTATTTTTCCCAATGAAATGAACCATTTATATCTCTAAATCTGTACAATTTTTAAATATTCATTATGAAGAATGACAATTTTCAAGCTTTAAATTTTTTGCATACAGATGTAAATTTCTGTTGTGGATTAGGTAAAGAACATATTTCTACAGCAGCAGAAATTCCTATTGTTTGCAAGTAATGATATGCGATTTCTTTGTGTATATGTGCTCAGTTCATGCACACACGTGCCTTAATTATGAACTATGCCTCTGTATGTTCACATAATAGGATGAGTTTAGTGACACAACAGACACCATTGCATCAAGCTGAACTGATATAAGACACGGCCTGTATCTTGATGATCCAAGTCTGGTCAGTGCCTGACTCTTACATGCTCTATCATTCACAGTTTGTTTGCAGTTATGAATACAGAATCAAAACTAAAGAAAGAAGTAAATTACTCAAGATCTTCTAAACAATAAGAAAAAGAACTAGAAGGGGGTCTTAAATTTTAGAATATTTGTTTATTACAAGTCTCTAAGGGCTTTAAAACTTACACATAAATCTCAATAAGGGAGAGTAGTATTGTTTTATTTTCATTTCAAAGAGATTAATTACTGCTTGCAAATGCAAGTGGACCCCAAGTAGAAACCTACTTAAACTGAATTCTACATACCCATGGTTGGATCTAGAATGCTGGAAAGTTTCAAAGATTTAATACAAAAAGTGTAATTTAATTTCAAAGGAAAGTTTGTATTATAACATGAACTAGAATCTGCTAATTTCTTTTGTCCTTACTAAAGTAAAAATATTACAAGTACAGAAATAACTAGTTTTTAGAAACATCTACAACTAATAGATCGAAAATCAAAGGAAATCGAATCTTTACAGAAATTTATCTTTACTGAAAGCTAAATAAGTAAATTGAAATTTTAATTAAAATATCATCAAAATGTACCCTCTTTCTTATAAATACAGCACCTGCAACATGTGAAAATGTTGCATTTGACTTGTTAGAGATCAACAACACAGAATCAACTGACTGCACTTATATGCCCATTAAAGGTATTTTCCAACGAACAAATGTATGGGAATTCCAAGATGACTCATTCTGCAACAGTGATGAAAATGACTCATTCCCTAAAACTGAATTTTTTTGTTATATCTATTATAGAAATATAAATATCACAACCATCCTCCCAAAGTTCTGCCAATATTAGAATGATTAGGAATGCATGTCTAATTTTTTTATTATATTTAACAGGAGATCATTTTGGAAAAATTATCTGAATGACACATGTTGATTATATTTTACCTTGAAATGAATAACATAAATTGCACTCTTCAGTTGCCAACAGTATGTGAATAGTTTGCAGTATGCTAATTTATTACAGTCAGCCTCATGCACCTGTCAAAATAAAACACAATATGCATATTCTCATTTTATTATAAAGAAAATTTTAGAAATTCTTCTAGGCATCAAAGACTAAACCAATCAAATAATTTAAAAGTAAGAGTCTTAGTAATAAACAGTATTTCTTAGCTTATAACAAGTCAAATGAAGTTTAAGTTAATTACAATATTCTTACATTATCAAAAGAGCAGAAACAGATTTACAAAATGCATATGAAATTATTGTATTAATGATAGTTTAGAAGGAATAAAGGGCAAGAAATAACTGAAATAAGTAAATCAGAAACTACCCATCTAAAGCTACTATTTTACGTAATTCTATGCAAATCAGTAGCAGTATGAATTTGCTTTGTTTAGTTAAATATATTAGGTAAGGACATTATTTCCCTGTATTGTTTAGACACTTAATTTGATTATACACTATTATATGATGATATAATGAATCAAGCTCTAAATACAAAGTCTACTATTGTATATTTTATTGGTGTGCATTGGCCAGTAGGAAAAAATATGAATATGTTTCAGTTTTAACTATTTTTTTCATTAATATTGTGTTACAGGAGATTTTGTTGTATGAATTGAAATGTTCTTTTTAAGTCTGCATGGATTATTTTGATGTTTATTTTCCATTACCCAAAGTCAAAATTAGCTTTAAAGGCCCTCCTCAAGTTCCAATAAGGATATTTACCTATCCTAGGGTACAATAAGTAATCTGTCACTGACTTGAATATCTATGTGAAGTTGTCTATGTGGAGCAATGTACATGTTGATTCAGTTGTTCTTTCACAAACACTGCTTCTCTTTCTCAACCTAATTTGACAGTAATCCACCAACTGGCCCTAACCTGTTATATAAGTTAAGATTTTCTCTAAAGTTTATAATAGTTTGCATTTTTCCCATGTCATTTTTCCCATTTCCCTTTATCCCTCTTCCTCTCATTTTTTTTTTTACTTGAAAATCTGCTGCTTATCTATTATCATAATGTTCTGTTTTAGGTCCACCAAGAAGCTCTGTCTGCTTGCTTATATGGTAGGTACATGGCTCCCAAACCATAGCAAATTAATCATTGTTACTCTGCAAGTAGATTTTTTTCTCTTAGGGTGAGTGATCACACTGTTACATACCTCCGTGGTGATTTTATTGCACATCAGGGACCCTTTCCAGGTTCTACCTTGTTGGCCTTAAATTTTAACCTGGTTTTATTGTCTTACTGAAGCACTTTAGATTGACCTTCCAGTAAGAGCATCCACTTGGTACAATCTCATAAAATAGTTTCCTAGATCCAAGCCCCAGGGCCTATGATTCTTACAAAAGAACTTCTATTACCTTAGTGAAGCACTGAATGTAACTTTCCACAAAAAAGACATATCCTTGACTTTTTGGGGACTGATAGAACAGCAACTCATTGCATGTGGTTATTGAGGACTGGAAAGGTCACTGTTGTTATCAAGGAACTGAACTTTAACTTTTAAACAAATTTAAATAATCTAAATTTAAATGGCAAATGTAGCTAGTGGCTACTGAATTGGTCAACATAGAGCAAAAATCTTGGAATCAGTCTCAGGTAATTTTCTGGAAGTAAATTAATGGACTTTCTTTATAATTTCTTGGAAAATTAAACTTTCTGATCTGGAAATAGGAAAAAAAAAAAACCTTTGCCAAGAGGGTATTACTAGGCATTGAAGCATTCTTGCCTATTTCATCACTTTTTAAGATGTTTGGGTATAATAATAACTTGTAGTTTATATCTAGGTGTCCTCCCAAAACTTAATATGATGATAGACAGGACTTTAGAGAGGTGATTTAATTATGAGGAGATGAACATTGTCAATCATTTGTGGAAGAGTGTACTGATAAGTTCATAGCTAAAAGTGATGTTGGGAGGAGACAGACCACTTGAAGCTTGGCTCAGAAGGGCCTCTCTCACACATTTCTTTTGATTGCTCTGGTTTCTGCCTGCTGTACAGCTTTGCCTTGGCCATAGCTGACTACAGATGGAAGTCTCTATACAACACAATGAGATAAATAAACTTGCGCCCCTTTAACCTGCGGGGTTTGAGTATTTTGTCCTAGACAGTAGAAAGCAAGACACACACATTTGGAACCTGTAAGATTCCCTTCTGCTTCCCATTAGTTTATCCTTCAGTGATCATTTCTTGCATATGATATACATTTTGAACTCCTCTAGGTGAAAATACTATGATAGGATGTATTATAGAATTCATCTTCTGTTTTCAGTAAGTTAGTTTTTCTAACAAGACTATTATCATATCATTTCTAAAAAGTGAGATATTATATTATTCTTATCAGGTGGAAGTTTTCTTGTTCTTGTCATTAACTTTTTCACAGCTCCATTATGTATATATGGCTATATATGTATACATGTATATGCACAATACATAAAAAGAAATATTGTTATGGTTTAAAGTGAGCTCTGTGACTTGCTACACAGAGGGGGACCTGAACATGAAGCTTAGTGAAGTATGTAACACATTTAAATAAAAATATCACATTATTTCATCATATGTGAAATAAAAATAAAAACAATCAATTAAACAGGAAAAATGTTTATCAGATTTAAGAGCAAAGCATAACTAGATATAGGTCAAAGAAAACAAAATGACAAGTGTGTTAGGTTAATCTAGAAATTTAAAACTTGAAGATTAAAATCCATAAAATTATATGAACTTGTGAAATAAATACATTTCAGAAGTTCTTGCTATACACAAACACAATGCCAGATGATGTATATGTTAATGATGTATATGTTTCTTTCTAGTTATCTTGTTACTGTAAATATATGTCCCATAAGTTTCTGCTATAAGCTCAATGGCAAGTATTAAAGTTAAAAAATATTGTGGAAAATTATTGGAGATAGCAGATTGTGGTTTTAGGATATATATTGACTGTGTGACACTCTACTGGATGCTTCTCTGAATTTCATGATACACTACTGTGTATGTAAGTTTTACTTACTGTTTCCTGTCAACTTCAGATCATTGTCTCTTAATTCACTGTTTTGTTTGTGTCATGTTTTTCTAATTATGCAAAACAAATAGAAAAATATAGCTAGCCACATTCCAGATACATATTGACTAATCAAAGCCTCATAATGTATTCTTCCTCTAGATATGCTATCAGAAAATAGGTAACTCTACACACAGAAAGACAAGATCCTTGCATATTAAATTACATACTAGCATGACAAATTTGTAGAGAGTACTTCAACTTTCTTTGTAATATCTACACATCTGATATGAGAACAATATACATTCCTAGTACTCTGGAATGTTATGAGGATCAAACCAGTTATTATACATTTTTAAAATGATTAAAAGAACATCTATTGTAATATAAGCACTCAATCATTATTAGATTCTATTGGCATCATCCTTGTCATCCAAACATTTCAGTAGTTTATAAGGATAAGTACCAGAATAAGAGGAATGTTGACTGTAAGAATATAAACATATTTGAAGTATGCTACTTGATCTAAAGAATTATGATGGTGCATTGTGGGTAAGCAGAATGGACATGGATTTTAGAGTCAGACAAATGTAACATTACATATATAACATTGAAAAATTGCTTTTCTTTTTGCATCTCAGCTTTCTCATCCATAAAGTACAGTCTGATCACTTTCTTTGTTTCATGGGTTTTTTTATTACAACTGAAAAATTACAGAGTCTCTAAAACATACCTTCTCACATTAAAATCCTTAAGAACCACTCTTTTCTCATTGTGTCCATTTTAGAGGAAGCCTCATTTATTAAGTGAGTTGCAAGGAGCTTGGAGATACAAATTCAGTAAATAACAAGTATATATTTAATATTTTTAAAGATAACTCTACTTTCCAAATCATTGTAGGGTGGTCAGCTATGAATATGAAAGTACACTTCATAAATTTTATCTTGTCTTATTTGCTCTTCACATAGAGTCAGCGGCAGTCATTAGATCTGTGTGATCTGATGGATGAGGGAGTCAGAGTCACTGGCCCTGTGTCCTGTTTTACTGCTAGATTCTGTGGTGCTCATTAGGCAAGTCATTTGTAGTGGACATTCGGAGAGTCTTTGCCTCATTCCCTCCAGCTGTAAAATAAAAATCATCTATCCTAGTAGGAGAATCAGAAAATCATGGTAGGTCCATGGGTGAAGTGTGTCTTCCTTGTTGAATTTAAATTATCTTCCTTGCTGTCACATTATGTTTGAAGTTCTGATAGATTATCTACAGTTGACAGTATGCCAAATTTCAATAGTTGGGTCTAAATATTCAGAATCCTCTGCTAATCTTAAAAAAATTACATTATATAATTTTGACATGTATTACCTTGTTTTGTTCACATTCCACTCAGAGCTAGACAGAAACCTAGGGAATTTTTAAAAGAACATGGAAATATCAATTCTCCATGGAAGCATTCTGCTGAGTAGACTAAAAGCCCCTATCTGTGCTTTATTTTATTTTTAATTTATCTTATTGATACATTTTATATATACAGAATGATCACATTCAACATTGAAGGTTTGTACCAGTACATTACACATCTTGATTCTCATTTTTCCCATTCCTCTGCCCTCCCTACAAGCTTTCTGGTGTGGTATCACTTAATCAAACTGATTCAGATACCATAGATATTAAATACATTCTATTATAGTGCAGTTACATGCTGGTCACCCATCCTGGCTGAGAGCTCTGTAATGGAAGGAGACTTACATTTTTGGCAGTTTTCTTGTATTTTGTTTGTTTGTTTAGATTAATACACAATTTTGAATATAACATTCCACACAGCTTGGAATATAATCAATATTCTACTAATTTCACTTGAATGAAGCACTGATCTTCCCAACTTTCTGATATTTTCTCTAAGTTATTGACACAGTAGATCTAAAGACTGATTTAGATAATTACATTGTACATAAATGCCAAGTTAATGTTTTGTTGTTTGAAGATCTTTGGGGGTTTCCAGTAGTACTATGTGCTGAACTGAGACCATACAATCATTAAGGTAGAAAACACTACTCTTAAAGTAATAGCATCTGTGAACTTTCAGTTTTACACATCTGTTCATTCAGTGCAGATGTGTGTTTGCACGCTGGTGCATATTAGGCAAAATAACCATACAAATATATTTTTAGTTTTAGGATATATTAAAATATGTTGGTTTCAAATAAGAATGTATGCTTCATAATTTGATGCACTTAATTCTAAGCTTGCTCTGTCTCTGATGTGAACAATAGTTAATTATTATTATACTTATGAAAAACATAAATCTGTCAAACTATGTCATCGATATTGCAGCAATATCTATTTTACAAATAAATTATTAACCTGGGCACAATAGCTGATGAGAATAAATATTTTCAGTACATTTTTTAGATTCTATCTTTATTCAACTAAAATACCTGTGTAAACCAGTAAACTATAGTCTTTCATTCTCCAAAATTGTACAAAAAGATTTTGCTTCATTCAGTTCAGAACCACAGGAAACACATCTTCAGGCTAAAGATTTGGGAATGTTAATTGGAGGGAATAGACACATTTTAGGAAATCAGCTGCCTAATGATCTTGGCTGTGGTGCTCTCCAATTAGCCCCGGGTCACCAATTAATTCTTTTCCAGGTGCCAAGGAGTCTTGGATACCATCACTGGGCTCAGTCTTCCTGATCCTTTCACCCAGGGCTCCAACTAGACTAATGATTTTGACCTTGGTTTGACTTGGACAAAGCTTTCTCACTTTAAAGAAGAGTATAATTTCCATTATTTTAATAGTGAGGATAATTGTCATTTGTTAGAACTTCATTATTTATTGCTATTTGCGTCCTCATGAATTTCACTTGGGACATTGTTTTCTATTTAATATGCTTGGGTAGCCTTTCAAATGTTTTACCTTTTTTACCTTTCAAGCTTTTTCTGGCTGATTTACAAATCATCACTTTCTTGTGATTTTTTTTCCTTCTCTTTCCCTTATTATCTTTAAATTTCCTTGTTTTTCCTATATCTTCAAATGATTCACATGTTTCCTTCATGACTAAACAAAATCCTTTCTCTCAAGTTAACTAGACTTCTACATAAAAATTTCTATCTTTCGTAGGTACATTTTTAATCAGGCATTTTGCAGGTGTTGCCTATAACTTTTTATCTTATTACTCACTAATTCCTTGACATAAGATTATCTACTTTTTCCTGTTCAGATGTCATTGATTCTTTCTTTTTGTAATGTTGTCAATAAAAACCATTAAATTAAAAGACCACAACCCATCCTACCTCATCAGTGCAAATTTCCTTGCCTTATTTCCTAAAACATTGTGTTGTTTTCCTGAGAGATCATGGACATAGGATTCAGGTTAGTCATGTTTTGCATGTCAGCTCTGCCTTTTCCTTGTTGAGTACTTTGTGAAAAGTTACTTAGCATTTCTGATCTCAGTTTCTTTAGTAATAAAACTGGGATAACTGTCCTACCTCAGCCACTCCACCCACCTATATATTTGAGCTTTGTTTCCATTTTTCCTTTTTAACTTCATTTTTTTTCTTTCCTGTTTTCTTTGTTTTCTCCTGTGCCCCTCCAATTCCTCTTGCCCTTTGAAATTTTCTTTCTGTTTCACAATACTTATTGTACATTTTGGACCTAATTTACACTTTCATTTCCTCACATTATATAAATGATATGTATTTATACCTATGTGTTCTTAATATGTCTCTGATGAGTATGGCCTCAAGGTGCTTCTATGTAGTTGTAAATGTTTCTAGTTCATCATTCTCTGTGGCTGAAGAAAACTCTATTATATATTTTTAAAAATACATCTTCATCCAGTCTTCAATTGATACACATTTGGGCTTTTCCAAGATTTAGTTATCACAAACTGCTGCTACACATGGGTGTGCATATCTTTTTGTGGTTTGATGCTTTTAATTCTTTTGTGAATACACCCAACAAGGAAATACCAGGATCAAATAGGACCTTTAATCCCACTTTTTGAGGAATCGCCACACTGATTTCCCCAGTGGTTTTATGATTTTACATGCTCACCAACAGAAGAGATGGGTTCACAGTCCAGTCAGAATTTGTTATTGGATGATTTCTTGATGATATTATAGGTAGAAAAGCTAGATAGATATGGTGTAGGTAGGTAGAAAATACTAGCCCTCAAAAAGCTTGCAGAAAAGGAAACCTTTACCAAAAGGTCAGCACTATAAACAACACAAACAAACAAAAGAAACTACCCTCCCAGGCAGCGTGACTGGCAGGCCTCATTCTCCTCCTAGGATGGAGAGTCAAGATCTTGATCCACCCCCTCCTCAGGAAGGCAGTGATTGCAAATTCTCTGGGTAGAGATTCAGAACTGTATCCCTCCTGGAAAAGTTTCCTGATTAAAAAAAAAAATCCTGTATGACTTGATTCACATTTGACCCCATTTGATCAGTATTGCTTAAGCAACTGTACTTGTAATACCATTGGCTAACTATGGTTTGCCCATTTAAAAAAAAATCTAATTGTAAGCCCCCACTTTATTTATTGGCCATTCACTTTCTTGAATCTAATCAAAAGCCCCTACTTTGAACTCAGCTCACCTCATGATGTTGACCATAAATTCCCCCTGGAAAAAGCAATTCTGAGTTATCTACCTACCTTTCCAGGTTCCCCTTTCTCCCTTCTTTAGACAGAAGTTTTATTTTTCAATAAAATTTTTCTACTCTAACCTCTGTCATTCCTAAAATTTATTTTTCCATTTTAGAGAACACAAATTTGCATTTCGGGCTGGAAGCTAGGCTTTGCTCCCCTGTATCAGTAGCATCTATTCTTTCTAGATTGCGGTGGCGTCTCCATGTTGTTTTGATCTGAATCTCTCAAATGACCAATGATACTGAACATTTTTTCATGCTTCTTCATTTCTTTCAATTATTCATTTTAAGACTATCTGTTCATTCCAGATGCCCATATTTGAATTGGGTCTTCAATTTTAGGGGATCTGATTTTTTTAAGTTCTTTATATATTCTAGATAGCAGTCCTTTATCTGAGGAACAGCTGGTGAAAACTTTTTCCCATATTATAGGTTGTCTTTTCACTCTGTTGGTGGTTTCACTTTTTTAATAAGATGAGATCGCAGTTGTTAATTCCTTCTGCTAGTTTAGTACTGCTGAGGTTTTATTTATAAAGCTTTTCTCTGTGCTGATGTGTTCAAGAATTCTACCTAACCTATCTTCCATCAGGTTTAGTGTTTTTGTTTTAATATTTAAATCTTTAATCTATTTTGATTTCAATTTAGTGCATGGGGAAAGAAGTAGGTCTAGTTTTAATCTTTGGCAGGTTGAAACTTGATTTTTACAGCACTAGTTATTAAAAAGTTAATGTTGTTTTAATTGTTATTTCTCAAATGCTCAGTAATTTTATACATGTTTCATGTAGTTATTGGCCACTTATACTTCTTAAACAAAGGTCCTTACATTTCATCTGCTCATGTTTTGATTAGGTCTTTGGAGCTCTACATTTTGAGTTGTGTATAGTATTGTACAAAAACTTTTTGAATTGGTATGATTCCATTTGTTGATTTTTTGTACTAGTTTCTATACAACTAGATGTCTGAGTAAGTTTTGGTTGAAGAAGATTTTAGTTCTGCTCAATGATCACAAAATTGTAGTTTAGCAATGAATATTAAAAAATTAAATATATGCAGATATGTAAGTTACTTATGTGCATTATTTTACAACAAAAATAACAGAATTACTGATTCTACAAATCTTAAATAATAAGCTGTCATTATAGCAATATCAAGAAATTAATAACTTTTAAATACCATAGCTTTATTAACTTGGATATGTCCTGTATTTAAGCCAGGAAAACCTACATATCACCACTAAATGTTCTGATATTGAGGTCAGTGTTAGAGTTGGGACTTGTAATGGTACAAATAATAGGCTCATCAGCTGATAATCATGAATCAATTAATATTAAACTATAACCTTAGTAACTTGGTAATAATTGTTTGTACATTTTACATTATCCCATATCATTACTTAAAGCTATACAAGAAGTCAGAAAAAAACATTCGGTAAAGAATTTTCATAATATCAAAAGTCTTGATATTGCTATCATGAAATAGTTACTTGAACTATACAAAACCAAAGTAAAATCTATCCAAGTATTACAAAAGAAAATGAGGGCCAGGGAATTAGTTAGGTGGTTCTGGTGCTGGTCTCACAAGCACAAGGGCCTGGGCTTGATTCCCTGGTAACCACATACAATACTGGACATGGAAACTCACACCCAGCAACAATCGGCACCACATACCACAGAGCCGGGTGTGGTGGCTCACTCCTGTAATCCCAGCACTTAGGAGGCAGAGGCAGGAGGATTGTTGTGATGTGAGTTTGAGGCAGAGCTCAGGGCCAGCCTGAACCACAAAAATGAGACTGTCTCAAAAAAAAGAAAAAAAAAAAAGTTAGAGAGAGAAAGAGAAAAGATGAGGCGATCAATGTGGAGATGTACCAATCAGTCAATTTTAATTTTGAAGTCTATGTTTAATTGAAGTGTCTGGGGAGGTTGTAATATAAAATTCATATAGAAAATATAAAAAGCTTCCAATTTTCACAAAAGCTTTTAAGTTAGAATTTTAAGTCTGAGTCAAGAGTTAAACCATTTATGGTCAAGGATTTAGTCCAGTGACGTTACATCTGCCTCATAAGTGCAAGATCCTGAGTTTGATCCCTGGCACAATAAAGAAAGAAAGAAAGAAAGAAAGAAAGAAAGAAAGAAAGAAAGAAAGAAAGAAAGAATTAAACAATTTATAATTAGAATACAGGATTGTAGAATTTTTAACACAGGAATGAGGAAATGTACAGCAAATGAAAGATAGTACAAGAACACACAGAAGATTTGAAAACACAATGTGAATGTGCACTAGGACATAAGCACGAAGGACCTGTATTTATTTATTTTTCCTGAGATATTAATGCTTTAATTACAAGGACAACTACAAAATCAAGATTTTCATAGTTATTCCTGGAAGTATATAAATGTCAGCATTCATTACAAGGATTGTTGGACCCTAAATGCTTAATTGAATCTTTTCTCTTGTCAATCTTTACCACACAATGATTCCATTATATGCATAATCAGCATGCAATGATGATTTCTATGCCCACTCTGTCTCAGTGTTTTTCGTCTTCCATACGCTGAAAGAAAAACCTGTTAGAAACACGACAGAATCCAGGAAAAAGACAGCATTGGACTGACAGCTCAGAAACCTCATTGAATCTAACTCACCCACAAATCATACAAAGTAGAAAAGCCATTTTCTTCCACTGACTTTTACTTCAACACCTATGAAAATGAAAATAAAATATATTAAATAAAATCTTGCAATCACATATAGCCCCATTGTATTATTCTACACATAGAACTTTTTAAACATTTGTGCACTCTTATTCCAGTGTTTTTCTAAGGTTAAAAACAGATGTAAATTTTCCTAAAAAAATAAAAATAAAAATAAACCAAATGTTATTAGGAGTCAAAACTTTCAAATTAAAGATGTAATATATCTGCTCATTTAATAACCATGTAATTAAGTATAGTCTAATGATTAATATGAAGTAGAAATTTTGATTTTTGCCTCCTCATCTACTTCTCTTATTTTTCTTCACCTTCTGAAATCATATCTAACCATCCTCTAATATGATTAAATGAAAAAGAAAATCTAAGCAATCTCTTTAGAGATTTTTTCTCCAGCATACCCACTTTTATAAATATTTTTAATTATATCAAAAAGGAGATAGTGCATTCATTCCTATATCTTTATATCTGCTGTTATCCCAGAAAACATTATTTGTTATCTGACATTCCACCTAGATTGCCTGTTCAATTCATCATCACCACATCCCCAAAACCACAGCAGGGAGCCATATCTAAACATGAATTTCTGAACAGTCACACCATGGATAAAGCTGCCTTTCACTTCCCTCTGCTCTTGAAATAAATCCATACTCCTCATTCTACTTACAAAATTCTGTAAAACTGGACTCAAGCTCTTTTTTCCCCCCAAACTTATCCAGTAGTATTCTCAGCCACTATTTTGAAGCCAGTTGAATTTCTTACTTGGTTTAAGATTTCTCAGCTGTGAACTTGTTGCCTCTGCCTGGTTGTTTTTTACCTCCAAATTCCCACATTGCTGGCTCTTTTAAGGCATTCACATTTCTCTCTTAGTATCATTTCTTTAAGAGAATATTGATGACTAGAATCTCAAGTAGTCACCAAGCTATACACTGACATCACTTGTCTTGGTTGCTTGAAGATCATGGATTTCTATCAATTGCTTGATATCTTTTAAAGCTTCTTGGTGAAGATCACTTCCGTGTTCCACTGGAATGCAAACTTCACACAGACTGGCAGTCTGGCACCCTGCTTCACATCTGTGACCTTTGTCTGCATCAGTGTGTGAATGCAGAGCCATGCTAACAGACTTACTGTTGTTTATAAAGCTTTATGTGGCTCCATCTGAATAATAGGCTCTTGCATTAGAAGTCTACAAATAATAATTGATGGAAATGTTTTCTGTTGTTAGTAAGAAGACTTCTTGAACTAGGAGTTTCAAACTGCTACAATAAACTCCAAATAGTCAGTTGACAAAAAAACAAACAAACAACAACAACAACAAAACTACATTCTAAAATAATATTAAATATCATAAAGGAGCCTAACAAAAAAAGAAAAAGAAAAACCACCTCAGGGCTAGGAATTTATCTCAGTGGTTCTGGTGCCTGTCTCTCAAGCTCAGGGTCCCAAGTTCAACCCCTGGTATCAATAACAACAACAGCAATGCCAAAATCAAATCATTTATTTTAATGTAGATTAATGTATGTTGTTCAGAAATTTACCTGAGAGCCTTGACATTCAAAGCTATTGGCCATTAATATAAATAATATACCATTATCATTATATAATTTAGGACTTGGTTTTTTTTAGGTTTTTTGAGACAGGGTCTCGCTTTGTGGTTCAGGCTGGCCCTGAACTCAGCCTCAAACTCACATCACAATCCTCCTGCCTCTGCCTCCCGAGTGCTGGGATGACAGGCGTGAGCCACCACGCCCGGCACTGTGGTATGTGGTACTGGTTGCTGCTGGAGTGAGTCTCCACACCCAGTATTGTTATGTGGTTAACCGGGGAATCGAACCCGGGTCCTTGAGCTTGCAAGACAGGCGCCGGAACCACTGAGCTAACTCCCCGGCCCAATTTAGGACTTGTTATAAAGCAATACAAACTGGTTCTAGTTATCTAAAGAGAATTTGTGGAAAGAGTATTAGCCAGTTAACAGCACCAAAGGAAGACAAACCATTAACTAAAACTATAAGTTGGAAAGGCATGAGCTATGGTGACTTTGACAATATGCTTCATCTGGTTAACATGCCTATAGGATTAGCCTATATTATGATTACTCATGACTTTTTTCTTTGTGATTCTTATACATTCACTCAAGACTTTACAGAGCATGAACATCAATCTTGTCAATGTGACACTGTCATTTACTGTTTTCATGAATCTGATCACTAAATTCACTTAGTCTTTTTCAGTTTAATAATCCTTGTCTACAGAAACCTGATTATAAATCTCTTTTTATCATCATCACTGAGCTGGTTAAATAAGACATGGTAAATAATAACAGTTGTAGGCACTAATTTACCTGCAGGAATATAATCACTACACTCAAATCCTTACGGTGCCAGATGGGATTCTTGTTTCCACAGAGTTGCTGGAACATTACCATCTAGACGTATTCAAGGAAGACTGTCTAGAAATCCTTAAAACAACATTTTTTATTACAAACTTATATAGCTGTTTTTCCATAGCATTTGATCTATGGACAGTAGTGCTTTGGTAATGAACTTAATTTGTTTCAGATTTGGGAGGTGGCTGCACTTGTGTTTGTGCGGGAAAGACAGCCATGGTCATCCAGCTAACAGAAGTAAAATTTTGTGGAACATTTTTGTATAGGAACCAAATTGTTTGCAAAAGGAAACATTCGTGAGCCAAGGCACTACTGTAGTGATGAATGGTGAGTAGTCTTTGTATTATGTTGTGATGACACCTTACAGTTTCCTGCCTCCTGATGAGAAAGTTGGATGAATGAGGGATTTTCAGTATTTACATTAGTTATTTTGCTATATTTCCTCACTTAGTCCAACTCAGGAAAAACAAAAAACACATCTTCTACTCAAGAGCTAAAATATTAATCCTGTCAAGTTAACTAAATCTCTACCAGTATAAATATATTTTAATAAGTGCTTAGTAAAATCTAGATTTCACACCTTTCTCTTCTATCTTTTTTAAGGAATGCAAGTAGGATACACCAAGGTAATAATCTAAATATCATTATAATGTTCTAAATTTAATGGATATTTTTATTTCAGAAGTTTTTCTATTTATTTTTTTGAGTGTCACTTCTTGGTAGAGGTGTTTGGTCCCACAGTGGGGTCCCTGCTTCAGGTAGACACACATTGCTTCTTCCTCCTCTCAGTTATAAGGTCCTAATAGTCCTGCTATGACTCCCAGCCATGTCTCCATTGTGATGAGGAAGAGGGAGCGCTGGTAGCTTTGGCTGAGTCTGCTGATATTTCCTACTTGTCCTGAAGGGGGACGCAGGACAGAATATGGCAGAGCCGATGTGTACCTGATCCCTGATTGCATCAGTCACCTCGCTTCTGATTTTGCTTCCGTATTTCAGTTTCATTAAATGCTCACCTATTTTTAGTCAAGAAAAAGGAAAATAATACTTTTTATATTATTACGCATTCTTAGCTATTTTATAAAATATAGGAAAATCTGTTTACTTTTTTGTTAAATTTCGATTATTAATATTTAGAGCTAAGGAAGGTATATAAAAATTATTTGTGGAATGCTGCTGGCTGCTTCAGACATGAACTGTATACTCCAACAAAGACAGGGTGCTGGTGAGCTCAAATCTCAACAGATTATCCTGTACTCCAGACAAAAAGAACTCTTGAGCGCCTTGAATGTTTGTGTGTGTGTGTGTGTGTGTGTGTGTGTGTGTGTGTGTGTGTGTGTGTGTGTGTGTGTTTGCGGGAGCTTCTTGTTGAAGAGTATCATCTCAAGCACTATCAGAAACCCGGGAATCTTGTGTCTGTGGTCAGGATTTTTAGTTTTATTATAGCCTATACATTCTGTTAAAGACTTTTTTAAAGTCACGGCCAAGTTAACTTTTGTTGTAGAGAATATATGACTGGATGACTCTAAAATATTTAATAGCTGGTCCTTTATGAGATTACCTTGCTGATTCTTCTCATAACTTATTTAATATAAAAATATAATGTCACTACTAAATAAAACCTAGTTCATTTTTCCTACAGTTTCATAAGCTGAATGACAATAAAACGCAACACATTTTGCAAGTTTCCATTCAATAAATAAATTCCTAAGTAGGGTATCAAAAAATGATCAGAAGACTTTGAATTTGCACAATAAATTGATGTTTTATTGAATTTTGTTGTATCCTGGATACTATAATAAAATCACATAAATTGTGTTAATCTGAGTCCTTATGTCATTTTTGTCAGATGGGCTTCATCAGAAAGGATTTCCCAAAAAGTCAGCCATGACATACAGGGTCCTCCCATGCCAATGGATCAAATCAAAGAGGAGGCCTTGAGTGAGAAAGTAGGCATTACCTGATATCAAAGCTCTATTACATTAGATATGACATATTTATTGTTTTAATGTTTAAATTCCTCCATGATATAAGAATAGTTTTATGCTTAATTGAAATAAGTAAATGTGGTTATGATTTTCAGGTTTGCTTTTCTTTTGGTGGATGAAGTAAGGCTGTGGTATCTCCCTCAGTGTGGTTGTTATATGTATCTGTCTCATTTTTTACTTTATTTGTAAAACAAATTTAGGACAAGATTTTCTGTATATGATTTCTGTTGGCTTTAAATTCAATGCATTCTTCTACTAGAGCTTTTTAGAGAAACCAGATGTTATTACATGACACTATTTACTCATTAGCAGTTAAACAACAAATATTTACACATTAGCAATTAAACAACAAATATTTTCATCTATCCACTTTGCTCCTAGTATTGGATAGTCTGTACTCATAAAGATAAATTACAATTATTTTTTCTAGACTTACATAGATAAGTTCTTGTTGCAGCTACTTTTAAAATCTACAACCCCTGTTATATTTTTTAAAATAAGAATTCAAATGTAGTTCCCTTTATGTGTGAAGCTTTTGCAGATCCTTTGTTGAACAATCTTCTGTTCTCTGTAAATGTCTGTAATGTTCAATGTGTTCCTTCCTTATTGTTTTATGAAATTTAACAACTTTCATGTCCACCATGCCACTTGCAGGGATTTTCTGTTCACCCAGGGATGATGCATTGGTAAAACAGCTTTCTCCTCCATGGACATGTAAATAATGACCCAGGCACTGCAAAATTTGTTAACGGAAAATCTGTCTGCACATTTTCTATGATTCTGTTCAGATAATAATAATTAAAAAACATATGATCATAGAGTGCTCAAAATGGGATATGGAAGCAAAGGATAGTAGAAGAAGAATTTTAAAAATATTGGGGAGGGAAGGAAAGTTTAAAAGATAAGGGAAATGTTATGGATTTCTTCTAAACATTATTTTTTAAATGTGTCTCTACTGCCCTACAATTTCCTTGACATTTGTAAGTATTGGTTCATATAATGAATCCATAAACTGAATTCTATCACCTTTAATGTCATTTCAATCATATTCCTATAGGACTTAATTAAGTTTTCTTCAAAAATTCCACTAAAGAAATACTTTTAGGAGTGTCTTTTCTGTTACTTTAAGGTTTTAAAGCAAAAATGGTTCTTAACATGAGCTAGGAATTTATCATTGCTCTTGCAAGACAGGTGCCGGAACCACTGAGCTAAATCCCTGGCCTATAAATGGTAGTTTCTTAATATTATTCTTGATTTCATTCTGCTTTTAAAAAGTATTTAAAAGAGACACATTCCTAACTCTGATCCTAGATAATATTATTCCACCATGTGCCCTCACATATGTGAATAAGAAGCAAGTTGAAAAGTTCTATCCCTATAAATTCTCATTGTGTTCGGAACACAAATAAATTAGATTAAATGAATAAAAATTTTAATTCCAAAGAGACAGCCAGATGTGAGTGGCCTTGGGCTTCTGTTCTTCACTCCTGCTTTGTTTTCAGCAGCCCACTTTCCAGTAAAGAGAACTACTCACAGTTCATGACTGAGATCTCAAGGAAAAGAAAACCAATTAACTAAACATTCAGTGAAATGATTCTGAGTAGATTTTGACTGTCTAAAATGGATCATGTTCCTTCCCCATGGTCAAACCTTTATACAGGAAAGAGTCTTGATTCCCTGGGGCCACTAGATCATTGGTTCTATCAAATGAATGAGGACTGTGAAGAAGAAGAAGGAGGAGGAGGAGAAGAAGAAGAGGAAGAAGAAGAAGAAGAAGAAGAAGAAGAAGAAGAAGAAGAAGAAGAAGAAGAAGAAGAAGAAGAAGAAGAAGAAGGAGAAGAAGGAGAAGAAGGAGAAGAAGAAGGAGAAGAAGAATGGGGAGGGGAGGAGAAGGAGGAGGAGAGGGAGGAGGAGATTTGTCAGCTCAAAAGCTAAAAACAACAGTTATATTACTTCATTTGGTATAAATGGCAATATTTCAAATTGTTGCCATGTCTGCACTGATTCTAATTAATGTAAATTGGTATGAACACTCCACTGTGGCCTACGTGTCATAAAATGATAAGTGTAACTGCAAAGAAAAAAGAGGAAGACATTGATAGAGAATTATTTCAGTTTTTAGATTTAATTTTTTTGGTAAAGTCGACTGTAAGTATTTAATACAATTAAAGTTTGCTTAGTAATTGCTGGTGATGCCTACCACTGGAGGTAATATGTTTCTGATCTTTAAATTTCAGTCTTGAATATTATTCATGCCTTCATTTGTCCACTAACAAATATTGATTTTAAGTTCTTTTAATTCTTTCAGTCATTAAAAATTTAATGACTGAAAAGGTAAAATTAAAAATTCTTTCATGGTCGTCCCAGATATCCTGGGCATTAAGCATAATAGAGAAAGCAAATATTAAATAATTTGAATCCTCTCATTTTGTATGGCATGAGTAGAACTAAAGTCAGTTAATTTAAATGAATTAGTTCAAGCACAGACAGACAAATATGGGGTGATCTCATTGATATGCAGAATCTAAGAAAGTTGATTTCAGAAGAGTTGGAGGAGGAAAGAGGACAGCAAGAGGAAATCAGGGAAGATTGATCCATGGCTAAGAAGTTTCAGTTAGGGAGAAGTAAGAAGTTCTGGGGTGCAGCTGTACATTAGGTCAACTATTGAGTTGTTCCACACATGTCAAAAAACAAGAAAAAGAATTTTGAAATTTTTATTTGAAAAATGGATAAATGTTTTAGGAGATAGACATATTTAGCCTGGGGTAAGTATTATACAATCTATACATATACTGAAACTTTACACAGTACTCCATTTTATGTATAATTTTTGTTGGAATGTATCATTTAAAAATGAATGCTTGCAGAAATCCTTGTGTCTATGTATGGGGAGCCTAAGAAGGCTCTTCTAATTGTCCTTCTGAGAACTGATTATAAGACCATGGTGGCAGTGGAATTATAGGTCTAAGAGCATCTTTGAAAGTGAAGTCATCAAGATTGAATGATTACTTATTGTTAAGTGCATATATAAATGTGACTCACTCCTTTAAACTACTATCAATTTCAATGAGTGTATGTTTTAAACTAAATGTAGCTGATTATGTTATTATGTTTGATGAGGAATTTAATTAGTTTCTGTGACCTAAATGGTTGACAGGGCAAGAATTTTAATTCCAACTTTTCAAGATAATTTCTGCTCTTTAGGAATAATACATTATTTTTAGATTTAAATAAAAGATTAAACACTCACAAAGACAAAAAATACCTTCAAATATAACCACTACATTTTTTTTCTCACTGAATTTCTGGAAATTCAAGGAATAAATAAAATTGTTCAAAGTCCAGAAACAATAAAAGCAGAAAAATGAAAGACAGTTGATAAAAATGAACTGCAAAACATGGAAACCCAGGGGGAGCTTGCAGTCTGCTCAATTTTCAGCTTTATCTGAATGTGAAATATTCAAGAAGACAATTCTGTCTACAGGACAAGCAGGTACTCAGGAAGTCTTGACTCTAAGCTCATGCTGACCTCCTTTAAATGCTCCAAAGTTCACATTCATTCTTCTGTAAGAGAAAGCAGTCTCACTCTGGAGCAGCCTTGTTATGAGCAGTGACCTACCCAGAGCGATTATACAAGGACAAAGCAAAAGGGCACATTGAGGACTATGCGGTGCTGTGTTTTATTTTAGGTGCTTCACATGAATTAACTCAACCTGTGTAACAATTCCTAAGATTTCACATTCCTTTCACCTTCTTGTTCATGAAGCCATAATACCAGGAAGGTTCACAACCGTTCCTTCACAGTCACAGAGCTAGAAAGACACGGAAATGGGATTTGAGCAAATATTCTTTAGCTTTAACATACAAATACTTGAACATTTGCTCTAAATATTTGCTCCAAGGTAGCAAGAAAAATGACAAAAGTTACTTTATACAGGCTTTCTGGATGGATGTATTGACTAAAAAAAGCTTATTTTGTGTCTTGAAAATGACAGAAATAACATCTTTAACTTATATAATTATTCCCATTTTCAGAAGAGAAAGTAGTTTAAACACGATTTTCTTATGTTCCATATAAGTAGTAAAAATATATAAGTAAACATCAGAATCATACCTGTTTAAATACTAAAATTGTGTTTTAACAATAATAAGGAAACTCAGATCCCCATTTTAGTTGAACCTATTACGGGACTGCCTTGAATATAACTCACTCTTCTTAGATTTAGCTCAACAAAAGTATAAAATAAACTAAAAAAATAGGTTTAATCAGTCTCTCTAAATATTGTCATTTTAAGTTTTGTCTTGTTTGTATGTTGTGTTTATATTTTTCAGCAGGTCCTACATTGTGTACTCAAATAGATGTGGGGTGTTCATTCAATCATTTGCAGTTTGAACCATAATCCATAGGTGTCTGAATTTTGCTTGCTCCCTTAGGATTTTCTTGAAGTTCAGCATCTGCACCATATTTTCTCTTAGATATTTAAGATCAATTGACCTAGAGACAACCCAACTGAGCCATAAGGTTGTTCTAATTTTCATAGTATACAGAAGTTTCAGAATCCTACTGTATGTTGTCTTCATATCTCCATAATAATTATTCTTTCCTGATCTAGATGTACATATGTTGTCTTTGTTCATTCATTTTTCCCTTTATGACATATAATGATCACATACAAAACTGTGTGTTGTAGATAGTATTTTCTGTTTTCTATTCATTGCTATTTTCAATTGAAATAGCTGTAAGAATTATAAGCTTAAATCTAGTTTTATTTTATCCATAGCATCTATCACTATTTAAAGTTATTTTACTTTTTCTTTATGACTATTATCATTCTCCTCCCACCATAAAAATTTAAAAAGCAGTTACTTTTGTGCCATATCCTTTTTCTCTTCCAGTGTCTGTGCTAACATTTAATAATAAATAATTAATAAATATTTCTTTAACAGGTAATTGGTATATACTAAATTTTACTTATTTTTAAGATGTAAAAATTGAAAGCAAAACAATCAGATGGTCAACACATATGCCACAATGTAAGCAGGGAATGCAGAAACTATACTGTTTTATATTATTCTTTTTTCCTGCCTTATTCATAATCTTGAAAGTAGAGTCTATACATACTCCAGCGGTTTTGCAGCCTTCTGACCAAGGATGTGGCCTCCATTTTAAGTGCAGTGGAAAAGACTAGCAAGAAGTAAAGTGAACAGATAAAATAGAGTAGAAAACACACATTGCATTGCAGGGCTTTACAAAACCCTCACGCCTTTTGGTTTTTTAAACTTATTTTTGTTGATTAGGTAAATAAATGCTGGTCCACAATATAAAATAGATATTTAAAGTCTGGATCTTAATTTTAAAGGTTTAAGCTACTGTTACAAAACTAAACAGAGTTTTTCACATTATAGAAATTCATTAAGACCTGCTTGTTGATTGATTAGCTGAAGTGACTCTCAATTAACATGTACAATTAATGGTAGGAAATTAGGTCTGATGTTAAGACAGAATAATTGCATTGCTGCTACAACAGTGTGCTGAAGGATCATTTTCCTAATTATTTAAAACTGAAAAGGAAGAATTTAGGTTACAAACATAATATGACTCATTTAATATCACTTAAACTTTCCATTATTCTGGTTTTCAAATTTAATCTCTTCTTTAATGAAAAATCAACTCTAGTTTGTGTGTTTGACAAGAACAGGAAGGCTAGTGGGTTTGTGTTATTTTTTAAGCACTAAATAAGAAAAGGACTTAAGACTGACCTTATATGCTTTATTTAATGAGTTTTAGATTCAAGGCTTTATTTCTCTTCACAATAAACAACTAAATTTTAAAAGAAATACTTCTCTCCAGAGGATTTTCTCTAATCTAGGAAGAATAACAAGATTTTGAGCTCTTAGAGTCCAATTTCAGAAACAAACTACTATTGAAGGCAAAATTAAAAAGTATCAGCGTCTAGGGAAATCTATATCATGCCGTGTTTTGGTTTACATTTGAATAAAACAAAAGATAGCAAGAGAGCGGGCGATTCTTTATTAAACAGTAAGTAATTATATATATATATATAATATATATATTATATATATTATATATATAATATATATATTATATATATTATATATATTATATATATATTATATATATAATACAGAGGAGTATATGAATCAACAGCAAATTGCTCTAAAGAATCATAGGTGAGTGAATTAAAACCCTTGCAATGAATTTCCTGCAACGCTCAAGTTCACGGTATTCACTGATTTCTTTTCCTAATGTCAAAAACTAAAAGTGAACGCAAACAAAACAAACTCGATTTTTTTTAACATAATGAAAAGACCATCTAAAACAAATGCAACTATTAAAAAGACAATAGATATGAATTTTTGTGAACAGTAACGAAACAGGAAATAATAACTTCGTTGGAAGCCACCAGGTAAAGACAAAAGAAGTGCGGTTGAGCCCTGTTCGTCCTGGGAAACAAGAGCCACAGAAGGGCGTTAGAGCGCCAGGCGTAAGGAAGCAGGAGAAAAAGTGTTAAATCACACGTTATATTTTACTTGGCGATATAAAGTCATGTATTCTCTGAATTTTAAAGTTGGAGAAACATAGATTGACATTCTCAGCCTGTAGAAGAGGATATTTAATTACGTCTGCTAAATGATACTGTGTGTGAAGGCTCTCCTTCTCTGTCTCTTTCTTTACTATTTATTTCATTGTATTTATTAATACACTACGTGGGTTCCACTTTGCCATCATAGTATTGAGTGCTGGATATACATGATCCTCATTCATGACAACTTTATGAACTAATGAAATTTAAAAGAGATTTAAAAAATTATAATGATGCAATTTGAGCTAAATGAAAAGAATTTAATGTGTGGTATTGTGATTTTCTGTTTCAGTGACTACTTCTTTCCTAGATAATATGAAGAATATGACATATAAACTGAATCTTAAATTGTTCAAAAAATTTCTCTAGAGGAGTCGGGGATTTAGCTCAGTGGTTCCAGCGCCTGTCTTCCAAGCACAAGGGCCCGGGTTCAATCCTTGGTAACCACATAACAATACTGGGTGCGGAGACCCACGCCCAGCAGCCAACATTACCACATTCCACACTGCCAGGCGTGGTGGCTCATGCCTCTAATTCGGGAGTCAGAGGCAAGAGGATTGCTCTGATGTGAGTTTGAGGGCCAGGCTCACAGTTTCAGGCTCAGGGCCAGCCTGAACCACAAAGCGACACCCTGTCTCAAAAAACCTTAAAAAACAAATTTCTCTAGATATATAAGGAAGAGAAACAGGACGATTATGTTGCTAATTTGAAATGTGCAGGAATATGTATGTTGTGATTTTAAAACACTTAGTCTATTTTATGAAGCACAGTTTTATTCCTGTTGACATCTAGTCCAGTGATTCCTTCGCATACCAAAATTTCAAATATAATTTCATTTGCTAATAAAATCATCTTTCTCTCTCCCTTGAACTTAAGACTAACATATATCCAACTAATTACTTTCCAATTCCATTGAAAGTCTAACAGCCTTTTGAAATACAAACAACAAAATTAAGATTTGTGGTTTTCTTCTAAACCTTCCTACAAAGATCCATGTGGCCATTTGGTCAGATAAACATGTGAGCCATCCTGGACTCTGCACTCCCTCTCCCACGTCTATTCTAGAGCAGCTTTCTCAAGGGGCAGCACCCAGCTCTCACCATCTGTGCTGTAGCCACTGCTGCTGCCCAAGCCACTTGGATATTGCAATATTTACCTGATAAGTTTCCCCCATTTCCTCTTTATTTTCATTCTACTCTCATCATAACAGTCAGACACATGCTATCCATATGTCACTACCTGGTGCTAAGTGCTCACCAAGAGTAAAAACCACAGGATTTTTTGTAAACACCTGACCCTCCACAAACTGGCATATCCTTACTCTTCTGTTCCTGTGACCCACTCTTTATTTTGGTGCACTTAGCTCTACCGCACAATTCTCCTCTCTCCTGCAACACACCAGGAACACAGCCATCAAAGGACCTTTATATCCTCTGTCTACTAGTTATATTCAGATATCTACTTTCTTCTTAGTTAGCAGCCAATTCAGATATTATCTTCTCAGTGAAAATTTCACTGGCCATTTATCTTCAATATATTTTATATGTGTATTGCACTTTCTTTGTTGTTTTATCATGAAGTAAGATATAAGTTACATAGAGGCAACATTCCCTCTATTGATAAGCGGTTCCCAATAATTAGAACAAACTACATCCAACACACCATTACCTATGAATAACTCTAATGACAAGGAAGAAAATGTCTCTCACCCAAACACATTCTTCATCATTGGATATTCTACTATTGAAAGTGCCTTGAAATAGAGGGGTTTTTTAAAAATATATTTGTCTGCTTGTAACTCTCCATATATCTATGCTTTTTAGAAGATGAACATAAAAGTTTTTAATGCACTAATATTCCATGGATAATTACATATGTTCCTTCCATGATAATTCTAAATTTTGTCAGGAAAATATGGACTTTCTTACATGGGGAAACGAAAGGAAAAATGTTTAAATGTACAATAGTGATGTGAAAGAAACTGAACCAGCGAAACAGAGGGTATGTAGCAATGAATAAGAAAGAGTATGATTGACAAGCTGAATATCTACTTTACTTATATGATTTTAATATAGCAAGAGAGGGAACTCATTCAGAAGGGCTTGTTTTGTTATTGGAGTAAAAATCCAGTCAAACTAGGGGAAATCAATTTGTAAAGGTAATAGTGAAATAGTATCTGGGGACTGGTAATCAGACTTATTTTAGTTTTTTTTTTATTTTTAAAGTATAAATTCAATAATGTTTGCAAACCACAGCACAATACATGATAAATAGGATCTAGTTCTAGCTATTAAGATGTACTGAAAATTCATTTGCTGATGCTCATTTGGTGATAAGTTATTTGCTAATGTTGATATGGACCCATTACTCCTTTAACTCATCACATTATTTGTATGTTATGAAAAGTAAAGTAATTATCAATGTTTTGGTGTATGCTGATGTGACATTAAAGGATCAGTAAAGGAATTTCCTCCCATAGGTTCAGTTAATGTCTTGTATGAATGTGATGTCAGGTGGTGTAGGGTCACTTCTATTTTTCAGTGATTCTTTGAATATAGGCATCAGTAGAAGTCAAGCTGTAACAGATACAAATAAACTGTTGGAATTCCATGTGCTACTCTCAATTTTAAATGATATAAAGACAGATAGGGAAAGAGGTAAAATTACAGATCTTTTTTATAGTTCCAGAAATAATAGTAAAATGGGAATACTGATGATTGTGAATGAAAGGAGAGCTCTTACTTTCCCTAAACTTTCAATCATTTATTTAAAAAATATAGGTTAGGGGCCGGGGAGTTAGCTCAGTGGTTCCGGCGCCTGTCTTGCAAGCGCAAAGGCCCGGGTTCGATTCCCCGGTAACCACATAACAATACTGGGCGTGGAGACCCACACCCAGCAGCAACCAGTACCACATACCAACCACAGTGCTGGGCGTGGTGGCTCACGCCTGTAATCCCAGCACTCGGGAGGCAGAGGCAGGAGGATTGTGATGTGAGTTTGAGGCTGAGCTCAGGGCCAGCCTGAACCACAAAGCGAGACCCTGTTTCAAAAAACCTAAAAAAAATAAAAATAAAAAATAAAAAATATAGGTTAGGATTTGAATCTCATGTTCTATGTAAAGTCCTGGCAAACAAAGACACCCAAATGTCACTAACATTTAATGTAAAATAAAATAAAATAAAATAAAAAGCCAGAAACAACTGAAAGGAAACAAAAAGTCAAAAGGCGAATTTTGTTCAAATGAGTGAGTGATTATTAAGATGTCTTTCTTGAATAATACAAAGTCAGCATTGTAGGGGACATTAGTTGAGCCAAGGAATCAGGACTGATTAAGAACAGCTGGCAAAGGGCGGAGCTGAGAACCAGGTAATCACTGTGTGAATGCAGTGTAATTGACTTGGATTATCCCAGTAGTCTAAGTTACTTTCTCTCTCCACAAGGCACTTTTAGAAACAGAAGCTATTCTTTCTGTCATTAATATCTTTGATGACCTGAGGAATTTTCTTGAAGTAGCTCAAGGATTTATCTTTGTCAGAAAATGACCAGAATCATCAAGAAATACTAAAAGGAACAGTGCAAATCAAAACAATTTGGTGACTTAATGAAGAAATTTCAACTATCACTCTTTTCTCAAGAAAATCCCAGGTGTTTAGCAGTAAAAACCCAGGAACTTCCATTACTGTATTTGATTTATAATGTACTTCATGACCAAGAAATAGTATTCAGTTTACAGTCTGGATTTCAGAAACTTCTCTAGTCCTCAGGAAAAATAAGTGACACATTTATATATAGTATAATATATAGTACTGTTCTTAAGGCAGTGCTCAGACCTGAGGATATTCTGGATATGAATTGTGATGGTAACATGGCTTAATATCTCCAAAGTCATATACACACACCACTGTCAGAGAAGAGAAATGAGCAGTGTGTGTGCCACAATAAATGTTATGCCAGTTAGAATATAAATGAGGACAAAGAAGAAAGAAGAAAGTAATTCATTAGCACTTGAAAATTTAAACCAAATCTATATTTACAAATGTTAAAAAAATAGTAATAATCCAGAAAAAAGAACAATCTCAGACTTGAAAGTTTTTGTTGGTAAATAGAATCCTGACTTCATTAATTTGAAAAATTTTATATAACATAGTTTACAGTGACAAGTAAGTGGAAGTCTTAAACTCATTTTACTTTTAACATTTACTTCTTAAGATTTAAACTCATCTCTTACATAACAGATATTTCATTAACTTTGATAGTTACAAATGCTGACGAAAAAGACAGTTTTTAAAATGCTGTATGACATATAAATTAAAAAATAGATACCATTAAGCCTATTTCTGTAATTGAAAGATATCTATTTCTATACTTTCCAAGAAACGCATACTAATATAATAGGACTTCTTATTATAAATCTGTAATACATGCCTTCACATCTACTCATGTTCTGTGGTGAACTTTATCATTCTGTGCATTATTTTTGTACTTTAGCTTTTGAATATCCTTGACAAACATAAAATCTCTTGTGTTGTACCATAATAAATAGTAATTAACTGTAGATTGTGTAGTATAAGTACATGTACCAAATTAGAGGGTCAGCGGTAAGGACTGAGATCCTATTTTATTTGAGGGGTATATGTGTGTGTGTGTGTGTGTGTGTGTGTGTTGCGTGTTTTACAGTCTTCCTGTATAGCTCACTCTGCCCCTGCACTTGATGTTATTTTGACTCTGTCTGTGCTGTGATTAAAGGTGCACACTAATATACCTGGCATTAAGACTCTGTGTTTCAGGCCGGGGAGTTAGCTCAGTGGTTCCAGCGCCTGTCTTGCAAGCGCAAGGGCCCGGGTTCGATTCCCCGGTAACCACATAACAATACCCAGCAGCAACCAGTACCACATACCACAGTGCCGGGCGTGGTGGCTCACGCCTGTAATCCCAGCACTCGGGAGGCAGAGGCAGGAGGATTATGATGTGAGTTTGAGGCTAAGCTCAGGGCCAGCCTGAACCACAAAGCGGGACCCTGTCTCGAAAAAACCTAAAAAAAAAAAAACAAAAAAAAACAAACTATGTTCTTTTATTTTTCAAAAAAGATCAATAGTAGATATTTATTATGTAATAAATACATCCATTCTGGGAAATTAGTATATCTATATATTGCATCTTGGTTTCATATATTTTTACTTAATTTGCTCTTTGTCCCATCAGTTCTGTTTCCAGATACTCTTCCCACATCTACAAAGTTTAATTCCCTGTTTCATGTCATTTATCCTTCATTGCAAAGTTTAAATTATTTGTAGTTTGATCTCTTATATAAGATAAACCATGAGATAATTAACCTTCTGTGTGTAATTTATTTCATTTAGCATTAAGTACATCCATTTTCCTGAAAATTACTCAGCTGTATTCTTTTATGTGGCTGACAGGGCTCCATTGGGCATATATGCTAAATTTTTCGTATTTCTAAACTCCCATAAAGGCAAGCTCTTCCCAGGTAAAATGCTGACACTGTTGAAGCACACTGCCCACACTATGCAGAGCAACGGCTTGGGTCTAAATTGCTGTTAATCTTTGCTTGTCATTAAATGTTTATTAAATTCTTGAAATAACACATTGTTATGCTTTCAGACAATGCTCTTACATCGATATCAGAAGCAGAGCTAACATGTATAGAGGAGAGTGTTGACCAAAAACTTTATTTTCTCCTAATTCTGCTTTTAGACATTTTCTCCTTTATCTGAAAGCTTAAGAACACTTTAACAAGAGTGAACTCGTAACAGTAAGTGACATTAATGAAGTTGAGCATGAAGCTTTCACCTTACAGACGATTAGCTTGGTCATTTGATGTCAGTCTCTATCACCTTCACTGAATACCCATGACAAATGAAACTCGGTGGCAGATTTCTTTCATTTTAATCTCCTAATGTAATACTAAGGTGGAAATTTCAGCAAAATGCCTCAGATCTATATTTACTAAAGGTTTGTATGATTCATATACTTTTTTGAGGGATGACACTGGTTCTGCATTTGTGTACCTTGGGATTTAAAAGTCCCACTTAGCACTGGATTAATTTTAACATTTTTCCAACATTCATAATAATACACAAACAGAAAAGAAATAGATAAACTAGTCTATGACCATAATATCCTGAATGTGCCTGATTTTATCTGATCTCAGAACCTAAGTGGTGTTGGGCCTGGTTACTTTGATTGGAGAAATAGATAATTTAGTATATTTTGTATCTTATCAATAGTTATATAGAAGTCATTGAAACTGGATAGTTCCTACAACACATTGGCTTTTGCTAATGTGTCAGAAAGTGCTTCATTTGTACAGGCAAGATCAACAGCAGCATGGCAATGGCTGCCCAGGCTAAAGAAAGCCAGAAAGTATGACACATATACTCAGATAAATATGGATTATGGGATCATGCACAAAGCCAAATTACACAAACTCACATACTGATTGTAATTGCTAGCCTTCCAACAATTCAATCATCCTTTTCATATTTCGGAAAGTTCAAAAATAGCAAAGTCAAACTTTCAAGCAAATAACTCCATTTTTTCTCATCCTTGTTTTATTTTTTACATTTCCATGAAGCCCTAAGCAAAGCAATGTCCTTGTGCAATGTGCTACGATGTCCTTAACATGGGAGAGTCAAAACATAATAAATTGAAGAAACTCCCAGTGACAACTGAATCTACATTATGCTCACTTTAAATTACCCCAGGAAATCAAAGTCACAATCTGCAGAAAATTAAAGATATCACATGAAGATGTCATGTCTACATTTCCAGAAAGCACACATACACACACACACACACACACACACACACACACACACACACACACACACACACACACACACACACACAGAGAGAGAGAGAGAGAGAGAGAGAGAGAAACTTACTACAGTAAACAGATTGCTAATCCGAAAACACAGACCTGAAGCCTCAGAGGCTAAACAATGCTCCAAATAGGAAACAACAATATAAAAAGATGTAAAAGTGAAAATAAGGGCCAGGAATTGACCTCAGTGGTCCGAGTGTCTGGTTTGCAAGTGCAAGGGCCTGGGTTCCATCTCTGGTATCACATACAACAAGGCCAGGCATGGAGACTCACACCCACCAGCAATCAGAACCACATACCTCAGTGCTGGGCCTGATGGCTTAAAACTATAATCCTAGCAGTAAAGGGGCAGAAGCAAGAGGATTGCTGTGAATTCGAGGCTGAGCTCAGGACCAGCCTGAACTGCAAAGTGAGATCTGTCTCAGTAGATAAATAAATAAATAAATAAATAAATAAATAAATAAATGTACAAAACAACAGAGAGAATTAGGGATGTTTCCTCAGGTCATGTAAAGAAAGATAAGTTTTCTTTTCTAATTTGTAAAGAGGGAAAATTAGAGAATTTTACATCAGCACAATAGATATATAAAAAGTCATTTTGTACACAAATATAATTTATATTAAGTAGGAGGAATAACATAGGTCATGAATATATAATTTGATGTTAATGTATCACTAACATGGTTCAACTTAAAGTATCACAAGTAAAACACTGGCTAATTAGTCAAATTTCTGTTAAGAAATCCACGTAGGAGTCAAAGAAAGGTAAGAATTTTTAAAAGCAAAAAAAAATAATATTTAATGTTTTTACACCTAGAAAGCTAGAAAATTTTAAAGGGAGGTTTTTTTTTTTTTTTTAATTAGCCTTAGATACACAGATGATCAATACAAAGCCCTTATTCATTTGAGATGTAAGTTCATTTTAATGTTGAATTCACAATATTTTATGCTGAGTTGAGTTGAATGTGGAGAATCTCTTTGTGCTGTATGTTCCTTAATTTTAATTATCCAATTAGTTGGGGCTGCTTTGTTCATGCTTAATAGGATCCAGCTAGATCACTTTAGTAAGCATCATAGGGCTGGCGGGTTACTCATGTGGAAATGGATAGCAAATTACCCTGCCTTCTTCATAAGCATTATCATAGTAGAACCACTATCTAAGAACCTAACAATAGTGAATACCAGAGGTGAACAGTAAGATTATGGTACTCACTAACTTATTAGTTTGAAGTATTTTCTCAAATAATATTTTGAAAACACACTTTGTCATTGTAGGCCACTTTCATTAGAAACAACAATCTTACAGGCGTGAGTCACCATGCCCTGCACTGCGGTATGTGGTACAGGTTGCTGCTGGGCATGAGTCTCCACACCCAGTATAGTACGTGGTTCTCGGGGACCGAACCCAGGTCCTTGCGCTTGCAAGACAGGCGCCGGAACCACTGAGCCAAATCCCCGTCCCAGAACAATCTATTTTTTAAATGAATTTAGTGAAAATTACTACCTCTTGTGGAAAACATAAGTAACGAAAAGTGTTAGCTTATTTCTACGTAAAACAAGATTATTTCTACGTAAAACAGATAATTTATTTTGGGTGAACAACTGACCAATAAATAAACACACAATAGCATCTCAGTGCACAAGATGTTGATATTTTACTGTTCCATTGTTAGTGCTATTTTTCTTTCATACAATTTCCTATCAAACAGATCACAACAAATTCACAAAAAATGTGATTTTTCAAAGCAATTTTCAGATATCTGTGTATATATGTCTTTCTGATTAGTTGAAAACATTCATAGTAAAAACTAATTATTTTTAAATAATAAATGTTTAAATGGTAAAACTTAAAAGATAAAAATAGTATATTGATCTTATCATTAAAGTTAATTCACCAGTTCAAACTAATGTAATGAATTATACTTCAATAATAAAGCAATATTAATTATCTTTAAAGGGTAACATTAAATTATATTTTCCATGAAATATATAATTTATATTACTAGAAATAAAATAATATAAAGATTATAGCATGAGGACTGGCAGAATAAATCAATAAATAAGATTTCATCCTACTAAAAATCTTCTACACAGCAAAAGAAACTACCAATAGAGTGAAAAAGCAACCAACCATATGGGAAATAATCTTTACCAGCTGTTTCTCAGACAAAAGGCTACTATCTAGAATATATAAGGAGGTTAAAAACATCACCCCACCAAATCTAAATACCCACATCAAAAATGGGCATCTGAAATGAACAGACACTTTTCAGAGGAAGAAATAAAGGCAGTCAAGGAGCATATGTACAAATGTTCAACATCACTGGTCATTCAAAACAACACTTTGATTTCATCTCACTCCATGAAGAATGTCTGCTATCTCAGAATTAGACAGCAACCAATATTGGTGAGACTGTGCAGAAAAGGAACCTTTCTCTACTCTTGGTGGGAGTACAGACTTGTACAACCCTTGTGGATATTTCTTTAAAAATTAGGATTAGAGGTCTCATTTGACCCTTCTCTTCCTCTGCTAGGTATATACATAAAATAATTAAAAGTTTCATATCACATTGACATATGTACAACCATGTTTATAGCGGCTCAATTTGTGATAACTAAATCTTGGAAATAAACCAAATGTTCATCAACTGGAGATTATGTAAAAAAAAAAGTGATTCTTTTACAGAATGGAGTATTACTCTGCCATTAAAAAGGATAAGATTGAGTCATTTATTCTCAAATGGATGTACCTTCAGGATATCCTCATAAGTAAAATAAATAGGTCACAGATGTATAAATATATCTTTTATCTGGTATGAGAAAATGAAGATGTAAATTAGTTCAAGTATATATAGTAGATATTATAGAATAGAAAATATATAAATGGAAATAGGGTATAGGGGTAAGTAATGAAGGGAAAAATAATGTGATGGTGATAAGGAAAGAAGAAAACAAAGCTTATATATACAAGGGGTGGGGGTTGTAGAGTGGGTAAGGGAATGGGAAAAAATAGAAATTAAGTTGTGTCATATACTGGTACAAATTTTCAATGTTGAATACATTGATGATGTGTATATAAGATGTATCAATAAACATTTGAATTTTTAAAAAATCAAGGATGACAGACCTCAAGCATCTGAAGATTTTGCAATCTTGTAGCAAATCCCCAGTGGATAGTGAGAAGCAGTTTTTCTCCTAGGAACCTTAATAGTGGACTGGACGTCAGCAGTGACAAGCTTGATGACCTTGAAGGGAAATATATACAATTCATCCACCCTGAAGACTGTAACAGAAAAACAAGTAACAGTCAAGGGACAGAGCCTCAACTATATGAAGACTCACACAAGCATATCTGGGAGCACCAGAAAACAAAAAGAAGATAATGTGATAGAAGAAGTGGAGGATGAAGCAATATTTTGAAAATTTCTAAATCACTTTCTTACCCTAAATTAAGCAGAATAAATTCAAGGCAAACTCTGCTAAGATAAATCATATTTAAGACATTGAGCATCAAAAATAAAGGAAAAAAGAAAACTTCTTGAATGTTTCGGGGGGGGTGGTGGCACCATAGATACAAAGAAATAATAATATCAATTATTGCCAAATTTTTTCAGAAATGGAGTGGTCAGAAGATAATAAAATACATAGTTAAGCCACTGATCAAAATGTCTATTCATGAATTTAAATGTATCAAACTCAAAGCAAAATTTATATTCCTAATGTAAGGTATTAAAATAATCAGTTTAAGAAAAAGAGTGTCAGAAATAAATTTAAGTCTACTGAAAGAAGAGACAAGAAAAAAAGAACTAAAGATCATTTTTGTTGCTTTCACAATTTTCTTAAAGACCAATATTTATTTAGAACAAAGATATTCATTTTAAGATTATTATAATGTATATAGAAGCTTGTCACGTTTGTGCTGTGTTATATGAAGAATTAAGTAAGTACTAGAATAGCACTAAATCTAGATGGTAAGTAGAGTGTGTTAAATATAGCATGTATATTTTAATTCCTGGAACAACTATTAGAAGCTATTAAAATAAAATATAGGTAAATTTCTGGGCTGCTAGTTGGCAGCACTATTTATTATTGCCATTATTTTATACTAATTGTCTTCAGTTTACATACTGAATGTATTTTCATTTATTTAAAAGCAAGTAATTGAATGATAGAAAATATCAAGGAAAAATTGAAGAGAGAATAGGTAATAGAGGGGGAAAGAGGAATTCTGGCATGCAAAAAAACCTAAATACAAGTTCATCACTGTGATTTATTCTTCATATGAACTTGAAAAAGTTACCTAAAATCTTTTTTCTGACCTTCTTTATCAATAAAATATAGTCAAGAATATAATTCCCTTACATAGTTTTTCACAACTGTTTTGAAAATTATTCTATACAAATTTTATAACAATATTTGACACATATCTTCCACTATATATGAACCAAACATTTCACCTTTTTGTGAGTGCTTGATTTAAGCAGAACTGAAGACATTTTCATTTGGCTTTGAACTTATGATTTGCTTATTTGAATTGATTTTCTCAAAATGTATGATATATACAAATTTTAAATATTAAAAGTTTCTGGGTTCATACACCCCAGCACGTTAGAAATTTTTTCTGCATAATTCTGAAGTTCCTGGTAGAGAAGCGAGGAATCCCAAAGTCTTTTGTAACTAAACTCACTGTCACACTCTGGACAAATGGACAAACAAGCACCTTGTCCACATAAATGACAGCACAATGTTCTTCACTGAAGAAACATCTTTCATATAAACAGCACTGAGAAAGTATTTGTATGTTTCAAGAAATTGTCATTTATCATTTTGACAATTGTGCGCATTAAAGGAAATAAAGTCCACATGGAATTATTTGCCCTGTCTGGTCTTGGGTTTTGATATATTCATAAACTCTATATCCAATGTAGAAGCCTAAAATGAAAGGGGGAAAAAAAAAAAAACATGTTGTATTAAGAATAAGAAAAAGTTTCTATTTTTTTCCTAACAGAGTTTAAAAGAAAACCCAAACATTGAATCCCTGTAGGCATCAAGTATGAATTTGCTCAATGACTGAGTAAGCAAATACTGTTTTTTACCACTTCATGTTGAAAGATAAGATAAAAGTAAGAGAAAGCTAAAAGTATGCAAGCATTTGAGGTTTCTATTAACTTGTCATGTTACACGCACTGTGTCAGAACCTGAGGACACCGAAGCAATTCTTGCCCAGGCAACAGCAAATGCAAAAACCTGCATGGGGTAAAGGAAGACTGATGCAAAGGCCTCTTCTGTCTAAGTGATTTGGAAGCTTGAAGTGTAATAGGAAAATGTGAGAAGAAAGGAAAGGTGACAAACGGAAAGACGATTGCAGAAGATGTTAAGACAAATAATAAGACATTTTTCAAACATGAGAAGAACAAAAGGTCATTGACAGAGACAGAATAGTTTCTTACAGATGGCCGGAGCAATTTACTGACTGAGCAGACAGGCATCACTAAAACAAAATCAAATGAGTTCATTGCCTTTCTGTTCTGACAGAGGACTTAGGGAACAGAAGCAGAAATAGACAAGTCTCTGAGGAATGAGGAAAAAATACCAAAGGAAGCCTGGGCTGTGCTGAGCAAGCACCTAAAAATAGCACTGATGATATTTTCTTGAACAAGAACTAAAAACCAGTTATAAAAATATGCTATTGTATAATTTTTAAGTGGAAATCTTTAAGGAGTTCTTGAAGAAAAATTGTAACAGAATTTCACTAACTCGTCCCAAGTTTGTCACGTAAGTGACTGAATTTAGGACCACTGTGGAACTTTGCAAAGACACTCCGCTTAAAATCCTTTTCTGAACTCAAAACAAAGTGAAACAAATATTTGAAGCCAGCTTCGGGAAGATTCCCCAAATAGGAGTGAGCACATGAAGAGAAAGTGAAGGAGTGCTGTGTCCTCTCCCCGTGAGGGATTCCGAAACTTCTGCTATACAGCGGGAAGCCGCCACGACAGACTCTCGGTGCTGCTGTAGAAGAGCCTAGAACGAGCAGAGAGCTTCTTCCCAACGGTGTCTCACAGCACTATTTTTGCCGCTGTGTCAGATATTTCTGCGTAGGTCAGGATCCTTGATCCCAGTCCTCAGCTTTCGTACTTTGAACTAGAAACACCAGTGTTAAGTGCCCAGATGGGCTGTGCTGTACATCCTGGTAAAGAGGAAGGGAGCCAAATAAAATTCCAGATGTTATTTTGGGAGAAGATCATACGAGATAATAGAATGGAAGGAATTCAGTATATAGGAAGCCTATGAGAGTTACACCTAAGGAAGTAGCATAGATTGTTCTTTATTTAGCAAGTCACATTTCTGCAGAATTCTCTTGGCAGGAAGGTAAACATTTTCGACGTTTCCAGGTACAACCTTATTTGTGTTTGGTACGAGATCAGGAAAGCCACGAAGGGCAGCTCCAAGGTGCTTCCTCTCAGGCTGTCATCCGGGAAGCGGATACACAGTTGAGCGGATGACTAATCTATGTCAATTTGGCTACATCTTGAGGCCAAAATATTTAACCAAACGTTATGCTCAGTGTTTCTACAAAGGTGTTTTTGCAAGAGATAACACTTAAATGAGTGGCCTTTCAGTGAGGTAAGTTACTTTGCATAATGTGGGTGAATCTCATTCAATGACTCGAGCCATCTGTATTTTTCCCACAAAACGACTTGTGAATTTGAAATTAACTTTAAATTTTGGATTACGGTTTATGCCACCCAACATATTATGGCGTTTCCAAATCTCTGTGATCATGTGAATTGACTCTTTAAATTCTCAGTCTCTGTCTTTCTGTCTGTCTCTTTCTCTATGCTAAGGTGTTAAATGTCTTATTCTGTTTATTGTTATTCAAGATCTTTGTATTTGATTTATTTTCTAATTGTATAATCTCTTCAATTTCCTGATGATCAGAGAATTTAAAGTTCATTTCAGCAAAATAGGTAACCTTTGAGCAAATAATGACTCCCATTGAGACCTTACTTAATGAAATACACAAGAAGACAAAACATCTGCAAAATCATGATAATTAAAATATATTAATTAAAAACAAAAATATAATAAAATTTTAATCTCATTTTTTGGAAATCAATTTAAAGGTCTTGATTTGCAACAGCCAGCATAATGTTTTGTAGATAAACAAACTTTTTCCTGTAGCATCCCATGAATGACAAAGAGTGGTGGAGGTGTAGAAGGCAGGACGGTTCCTTTGACACTGAGGCTTCACTCAACTTTAATGACGTCATGTGGACAACTGTCTGTATAAGTGAACATCTTTCTACATAACAGTATTTTTTGTTTATACCATTTTCATTTTACCACTATAGTTCAGAAGCTTTGTTAAAAGACATGTACATAACAAGCCTTGTATTTTCAGATAAAATAAAACTTAGTTATTTGCATGTTTCAATGTGTTTCATCTCTACACAAAGATATGAAAGATTTTCAAAGCAGATGAAAATGTTTCATCTTTTGAAAATACACCAAAATTATGAAAAAGCAACGCATAATAAAACCATAAACTGGGGCTGGGGATTGAGCTCAGTGGTTCCAGTACCTATATTGCAAGAGCAAGGGCCCAGGTTCAATCCCCACTAATCACATACAACAATGTTGGCTATGGAGACTTATACCACCAGCATCAGTACCACATACCACAGTGCCAGACGTGGTGGCTCATGCCTCATGCCTGTAATCCCAGCACTCAGGAGGCAAAGGCAGGATTACTGTGGTGTGAGTTTGAGGCTGAGCTCAGGGCCAGGCTGAACTACAAAGTGAGACCCTGTCTCAAAAAGCTTAAAAAAAAACAAAGGCCGGGGTTCCAGTGCCTGTTTTGCAAGCACAAGGACCTGGGTTCAATCCCCGATTAACCACATACAATACTAGGTGTGGAGACTCATGCCCAGTAGCAATCAGTACCACATACCACAATGCCAGGCGTGGTGGCTCATGCCTATAATCCCAGCACTCGGGAGGCAGAGGCAGGAGGATTGTGATGTGAGTTTGAGGCAGAGCACAGGGCCAGCCTGAACCACAAAAGTGAGACCCTGTCTCAAAAAACAAAAAAACAAACAAAACAAAACAACAATAAACAAACAATAAAATACATAAACTTACAGCTTGAATTGGAGAGGTTCACTAGAGAGATATCTTCCTCCTTTCTGTATTTTTCATATTTTGTGAATAAATGAACTTTCCTTCAGCATTCACTCTGTTTGTATTATATAGATTAATGGATTACATTTAATTTTAATGGAACACCTTGAACAAATGATTGAAAATCTTCAGCAGATTTCTAGTCATTTTAGGAAGCAGTTTTTTGAGAGTTAAAAAATGGGATGATCTATGTTGAAAGTGCTTAATAAACCAGAAAGTGTTATGCTAAAAATAGGTGAATTAAGGTGTGAAGAAAGTTTCTCAGTATCTTAGGGCAAAACAGAACAGTTGTGTATTAGTTAGTATAAGAAGTCATAACTACACAAAATTCTACAGTTGTAATACTGGACTTCAATAATGACATGACCTTCACCTATTTCTATCAGCCAAGTGATGTCCACAGTTGTGTGCATATTCTAAAGGAATTCCACTGCAAAAAGCGGAAGTCAGAACTGACAGAACTTCATTTTACCTCGTTTATATCTTAAAGGATCAGGATCAGATTTCTGAATTGCATCTGACAATAAATTAATAACAACTGCACAAGAGAAGAGTGCTTAGCTCTGTAAGAAATCCACAGCAAATGATTTTTAAAGGCTTCTTTTTGAGTCAGCTTTTTGCAAACTATTTTTCCGAAATCTAGCTCAACTGCACTGCTAACATTAAAATAATATATTGTATGATACTGAAGGTTTTAAAAGTGTATTCCATAGCTATAAGTTTATGTTTGTATTCTCAAATCTGTTTTTAAAATGTATCACTGCTTATAAATCATAAGTAAGATCTAATAGCTTTTTAACAAATACTCTTTGATAATCATTTCTTTTTTTTCTGGCAATTTCCAGAAATAATGTATTTCAGAAATTAAATTACACCTCTTCATTACTTCTTTAATAAAAGGTGCTACTTTCATAAAAACAGAAAATGTTATTAAAATACTATCATATATCTGGCAGCACTTCTTGACCATTTCAGGCAAATAAAATGATTTTTAAAACATTTCCAAAGTGCAGGTATCACCATGTTTATAGAACACCTGATATGACCTAAGAATGGGGTTGGAAGGTGCAGTGAAATAGACCTGTGCTGCACTGTGTTCCTGTCTGAAGAGTTCAGATGGGTGAATGTAAAAGCTAAGAAAATCAGACCAAGACAGAGTACAAAGAGCAAAATGAAGGCTGGATAGAAGGAGACAAGGGGCTGGGTCTCTGGCAAATGGAAAAGAGTCCAGGAGAACATGAGCAGGGGGTGAGTAGAATAAAGATCTGCCAAGTACAGACACACTTGTTAAAGTAAAGGAATATCAATGATATCTTTTTGTAAGCTTGAGATAAGATTAATTATGTTAACAAAAATGCAAACAGGGAAAGGAGACTTAGAAGAGGAAAACACGAGGGAAGGAGAAGCATATTATGAAGGAGCATGCTGTGTGCTCTGTGAGTGCACCCACTCCCCCAGATGGCTGGAAAATGCTCAGACTGAAAACATGTATGTATTTCAAACAGCCAGGAAAATCAATATAGAAATCAGTACAGAAATTTCCTAAAATAAATTGAAAAGCGTAGAAATCCTGAAACAGCCTGTGACTGTAATTCGTTGGTAGAGGGATTCTCTGGCCCTGAGTTGAGTTCTAGTGCTGAAAAAGTATCAGAAGTATTTTTTAATTCAAATCTTTGTTGATACATTATGAATACACATCATCAAGTTTGTACCAAAATATTACATGACTTCATTCTCATTTTCTCCTTCCCCCAACTACCCTTCAACTCCTACCCCTTATATACATAGCTTTGTTTCCCTTTTTTATTACTATCATATTTTCCCCCTGATTATTTACCCCTTCACCCTCTTATCCTCTAAATATTTTCTATTTCACAATATCAACTATATGTACTAGAACTCATTTACATCTTCATTTTCTCATACCAGAGAACAGATATGATATTTACACATCTGTGACCTATTTATTTCACTTTTGAGGATGTCTTGAAGGTACACCCATGTGAGGATGAATGACTAAATCTTATCATTTTTAATGGCAGAATAATGCTCCATTTTATAAAAGAACCACATCTTCTTTATCCAGTCTCCTGTTTAGCTAAGATTAAGACAAAAATGAACAGACATATAATTCTTTAAGAAGGAGTAGTATTCTTCAAATAGGTTCTGCACTTTTATAGCTGTTTTCTAAACTGGCAGATAAAATTATATGTCTATGTCACATACAATATAGAACATAATATATATATATATATATATATATATATATATATATATATATATATGAGTGTGCGTATGTGTGTGTGCATATGTATTACTTCTATATAAGTAATATGCATATTTTCAAATTTATATATAATTTCTCCCAATTTGAAAAAATGATATTCTATTTTCTTTGTTACTTACTGTTTAGATATAAACTGATGGTTAGCTGGTCATTTTACTCATTAATTTGTCAAAAAGTTTTTAATTGATGGTCAATATGTTATATTTGTGATTATACCCTCACTAAATAAAATATTACTTTATTCAATATTTTATGTTAATTATTTTTCATATCTCACCTAAATGTCAGTAAGATATGACATGAAATCTATTTCTGAACTATTATAGTAATGTATCTCATACCCTCTATGTGTTCTGTTTTCACATAGGAGTTTCATTTTGTTGCCTGGTTGGCCTCCACTCAGCCATTTTCTTCCCTCAGCATCTTGAGGAGCTGGAATTGTAGGTCTGCCTGGCTGGCACTGTTTATCTTGTTCTCTTTAGCTGAAAGGCTTTCTTCTGTTGATTTCTTCAACACTCCTTTCTGTAATGTCTATTTATTTTGTATAGATTTAACCCTTTTGGGTTAGTTTTCATTGATTCCTACCTTCCTTAATTTTTAAATTAATAGTGTTTTATAAAGTCTTTCCATTTTTGTCTCTGTTGTTAAATCATGGAATATTTTGCTTGGGAATACATTGAATTTTCAAGGGATAGTTTTAAAAAAAAAAAAACTGGACTCACGGGCCAGGGATTTAGCTCACTGGATCTGGCACCTATCTTGCAAGTGCAAGGGCCTGGGTTCAATCCCCAGTAACTACATACAATACTGGACATGGAGATTCACACCCAGCAACAACCAGTACCACATACCACAGTGCTGGGCATGGTGGCTCATGCCTGTAATCCCAGCACTCGGGAGGCAGAAGCAGGAGGATTGATGTGATGTTAGTTTGAGGCTGAGCTCAAGGCCTGAATTACAGAGAGACCCTGTATCAAAATAATAATAATAATAAATAAATAAAATAAAAATTTTAAAAATGGACTCGCTACATATATATATATATATAATCCTTAACATTTACCATATGTCAAAAGAGATGCAGGAGCTGGGAGTATAGCTCTGTGGCACAGTCTGGCAAGTGCAAGGTCCTGAATTGAATCCCTGGTACAAAACAAACACAAAAAGAAGCAATAAAACTGAAAGAATAATAAAAAGGGACTCAGGATGACTTAAGATGTCAGGCTGAATGGTAATCATTTATTGTGCAGAAAATACAAAATAATTTTTCTCCTAATTCTACAATAAAAATGTATCTAAGTAAATCCTACATTTTTAATACAATGAAAGTAATTTATATAACAACAAACTTAAGAAAATTTAATGCAGCATATCATAAACCTACTTGATAAAACAAAATCTGCAACATTAAAACACTGCATGAATTATTTATTATGGTCACTTTGGAAGTAAATTTAGTAATAATGAGCTGATGTAGACATGCATATTGCAATTCAGGAATTCTCCTGTCCAGGAGAAGGTCCCCCCAGATTGTTATGTGCACAAGTACAAGGTGGCCTGCTGTGTGGATTTCTGTGTCACTTAAGGTTAAAGACAGCATGACTGTGTATCAATAAAATGGATTTTAAAAATACTGAATGTTCTTAACGTAGAGCACACTGTGAGTTAAAAGCAATGAACTAAATGAAAATACAATATGAAAAGATTTAAAAATAAATAGCATAAAAAATCCTGAGACTTACAGCAAAATATATTAAGACACATAATTTGTCAGTGCTGTGATTCATGTGTATCTGAGATATATAACAATTGAAAAGTATGAAAGTATTATTAAGTGGGTAAGTGGTGAGCAGAAGGATCCACTGCTTTTGAGATTACAGAGTGGTTAAAAAACAAACAAGATTCTCTTCTTAAAGGTTTAGAGAAATATTTTACAAAAATGTCCAGGTCCTGCTCAATTGTTCAGTTTTCAGAGGTAACAATTGCTTTCACAGAAAGTTATGCTTAGGGAAACATTTACAAAAAATACAAAGAACTACTGTATTTGCAGTTTCCACTATCTAAGATATCTAGAATTTTGCTGTTTTCACCCAATTTATCAGTCATGATCTCACTTCAATCTTCAATCTGAAGAACTTTGATTTTTTTTCTTTTTTTAAGAAAAGCTCTTTCTCAATAAGCACAATACAACAATCTAGATCACAAAAGTACCTGGTATTTAACACTGCCGTCTCATTTATATACTCTACTCAAATTTTATGTATCTTCCCAACACTGGCTTTCATAGATTTTGGACCCCACAGAGGACCATAGCATGGCACAGAGTTATCACAACTCTTTAATCTTTTTCAGTCAAACTATCTAGTCTTTATGTTTCGTATAATCTTTAGATTTAAAGAAAAACTGGTAAATTGTGTTTAGAATGTACCTGTTTTTGAGCTGCTATGCTGTTCCTGTATGATTATATTGGTAGGAAGTGGCGATAATATAGCAGTGGTTTAATACTTTCATTGTATCATACCAAGAGAACTGATAGGTGAATGTTAATTTATATCACTTGAGCCAATGATATAAGCAAATTTTCTCCTCTACAAATGAATACTTTCAGTAAACATTTTACAGTGTTGAATTAGAAAATGTATTATTCTCTATCATTAATTTATTTACATTTTTATTTATACCGTCAAGTATATGGCTCAATAAGTCTCCGCAAAAGGCATATGTTAAAATCTCAAGCACCATTTGATACTGATGTAATTATATTTGAAAACCTGATCTTCCCAGAAACAATTGAGAATGAAATAGTTATGATAGAACCTAATCCAGTATGATGTGTCTTTACAATAAACGGAAATGTGGACACAGATAAACACAGAAGGAAGACATATGAAGACATAAAATCATATCATAATTAGTCTTTATGTATATTTTAGAAATATGACATCATTTTCATATATGTACAAAAATAATACACAAATAAACATGTACTTTCCTTAATCACTATTTTCTGTATAAAGAATCATGATAGAGGTTTTATGGAGCAGTCTCTAAGTTTCTGTCCAGTGATTCTCACCTCCACTTGGCTATTTACTCTCATGTCTTCGGAACACCCATTCTGGCCAAAGTCAGTTTTCAGGTAGTGAAAAAGCCCTGTGCTGAAGGCCACATCAGCCTCATAAACAAATCCGTCTACTCCTAACAGAACGTTCAGAAGGAATTCAGTCTTCACAACATCTTGATTGCAACCTGAGGCAGTCTTGTGGAAGTTCTGGGTCTACAGGCACCATGCTAAGTCATCATTATTTTTTACCTCCAGAAACTACAGCCATAAATGTTCACTTGTTTTCGACAGCAAAATGTTGGGATGATTTTTTTTTTTTTAATGCAGTAACTGGTACTGATACATCACTGATGGGAAGTTTATCACTTACTTCTTCTTTACCAAAATTGAGTCCATTTGTTTTTGAATATTCTACAGTTTGAAAGTGTTTAAGTTGGAAATTTACAATGATAGAATCAGTCTATAGTCTACCACTTACTTAAAATGTTCTTTTTAAAAATTTTACCATAGTTGGTTAATGTGTTCCATAATAGTTTTATCCCATAATTTTTAACTATTAAATTATATTATCCCATAAAATACTTACTGAGAATAAGTGTGCAACATGAAGTAAATATCTGTTTACTTGTCTCTGTTTGTATCTGCTTCATGAGATTGGTTTTACCTTTTGCTTATATAACACAATTTCCTGATTTCCTTCCTACCTCTGAATCATTACTTATTCTTCTTTGAGATTTCCCCAGGAAATTTTCTTTATCCTTTTTATTTGTTGCTCAAAATATACTAACCTCCTACCGAAACACCTTGAAAATTTCACATTCACTTCAAAATTAACAGCTTTACACCTTCCAATTTATTTTCTCTCTTACATTCTCCATGCTTACAAATATCTTAGATATATACTTTCTAAATCACAAATAAACATAATGTTTTTAATTTAGTTCATTTTAGTAAGCCAAATACTTTGGGTAACAATTACAACGAAATTTTGGAATTTTAAAATAATGGAAGGAGAATTACTCTAGTCTTACCACTTAAACAAATGCACTATTAGTTGAATGTATTTAGAGTTATGAATCATCTATTTAGTTTTTATGGCAAAATGGCTTGTGAACAGAAAGAACATAAAAGCAAGATAGGTTCAACTAAATATCCCTGGGTCTGCCTTGATAATGAGGTGA
>PVIR01009942.1:0-51484 GCA_004026965.1 Petromus typicus
AGAGATAAAATTTGAACTCTTCTCTCAAGTTTATTAGGTCTTATTTAGCCTATAAATATTGTAAAGTTTTGTTTATCATCATTGCATGATATAGCATTACCTTCTTTTATTTTGACAAAATACTTATCTACCTATATATGCTTTTAAAATGATTGCTTATTTACTATATGAGAAATAAGGACATAATTTCATGTTTATAAAACAGTTACGAATATAACTTACACAGTAGGCTTAATTTTGCTACATCACTATTTTAAAAATCTTTAAAATCAACTTCTATTATGAGTCAATGGTGTTTTTTCTCTGTTGTAGATAAATATGGAAATTAAGCTTTCTGAATAAAAATTAGTCACTATATTTAAATTACCCCAGTTTAGTTAACATGGTATTATTTAGGATCCTCTTATATTTAAATACCTGGACAAGCTCCCTGGGGCTATGAAGAGGACTGTCTATAAATTAGATGCAATTTCAATATAGATGGGATATTATCCATTAAATAGTGCTTAAAAATTCAATGGCAACATCTTGTTACCAGGGAATAAAGTTTGCTAATGTGGTTTAAAAAACATGTATCGATACATAAAATATATGTAACTTGATTTTCTCTTTTTCTTTCCTTCCCCCTCCCCCTTTCTGTCTCTCTCTTCCTGGCAACAGAGATGGAATCCAGATCCTCAACACACATATTAGATAGGCGCTTTAACGTCCAGTTACTATATATTCCTAGAACATTTTAAAATTTTTATTTTAAGAGAATATCTTGCTAACTGCCCAGGCTGGCCTTGAACTTGTGAATCTCCTGCCTTAGCCTCCCAAACAGATGAGACTGTAAGTACACTATACACCATCATACCAACGTGCAACTTGACTTTTTAAAATCTAATCAAACTGTCATTTTGACTTTACATGCAAAAAGCAAACATGTTTTTATTTTGTTTTTCTTTTACCAGATGTCAGCTTTTTATCTCCCTGAATTTATCTTTCTGATTCCCCTCTCCCCCACATACCATTACTGTCTTCTGATCCTGCTCCTGGCAAGAGAGTTCCACATGAGATAGGAATTTTAACACTCTTTCAGAAAAAAAATCTTTACTAAGATCCATAGTTTCTTTTTGTTTTTATTATCATTTGACTTTTGCTATTGACTAGGGATTTTTCAGGCCATATTTGCTACCCGAAGGCTATAGGATCAAATATTGTATCTTTAATCCAATGGCTAATTAGTTCAGAGACTCCAAACTTTGTTTTCTATTTATTATAGAAGACAGGCTCTATCAAAGCTGTAACAAAGAATTATTGGAGGTTAGCTCTCGTAATGAAAGAAAAGTATCAGGAGACTGCTGGACAATAGTATCTGAATGCAAAATGTCCAAACTGGTACTTTTATTGTGATGAAGTTATCACTATTTCTTATCTTCTTTCATGTCTGTTTTTTTTTTTTAGGTTTTTTGAGACAGGGTTTCACTTTGTGGTTCAGGCTGGCCCCGAGCTCAGCCTCAAACTCATATCACAGCAATCCTCCTGCCTCTGCCTCCTGAGTGCTGGAATTACAGGTGTGAGCCACCACGCCCGGCACTGTGGTATGTGGTACTGGTTGCTGCTGGGGTGAGTCTCCACACCCAGTATTGTATGTGGTTACTGCGGAATCGAACCCGGGCCCCTGAGCTTGCAAGGCGCCGGAACCACTGAGCTAACTCCCCAACCCAGGTTTTTTTCTTTTCTTTCTTTCTTTTTTTTTTGCTACTTCAATTAGCATTGTTCTATTATCTAAATATCACTGTTTTAAAACCAGAGATTTTGAGACTCTGTATTAATTTTAAGAATATTGCTGTGTGTCTGTACAGCTAACTCTCTTACCCTACTGACTGATGTGCCTCTTTTATAATTCCTTTCACTAAATAATCACAATTTTCAATTTGACCACTTTAAAATACATTTTATTACTTTGTTTCTTGATAAGTCTCATGAAAGCAGGTTTCTTTCAAGGAAATCTTAACAGATGGCAGTAGCTTTTTGTCAGGGACTCATTTTGAAAAGTTCTTCCTAACTACTTGTAATTTACCGCTCTATAGCTTATAATCTGGTGTCCAAATTGTAGATAATAACTTTTTATATATGCATACCATAGCTCACAACTCTACAGACTTAGCAGTGTTTTGGCTACCATTAGAGAAGCCTGTTATGTATTACACTGTGACCTTGAAATTAATTTTAATAAATACAGGTACCTAAGCAGAATTCTAAAAATGAATAAAACAATGACTGTTTACATTTTAGTGAACAACTTCTGCTGAAAGAACGTGTACATTGTGTCTGTTCATTTACTAGATATCGGGGTTTTCTCGTAAGCTTTTAATACTTTAGCCAAATTAACATGGGTCTATATAATTTGCCTGGCATTTTTTTTTTTTTTTTTTTAGGTTTTTGGAGACAGGGTCTCGCTTTGTGGTTCAGGCTGGCCCTGAACTCAGCCTCAAACTCACATCACAATCCTCCTGCCTCTGCCTCCCGAGTGCTGGGATTACAGGCGTGACCCACCATGCCCGGCACTGTGGTATGTGGTACTGGTTGCTGCTGGGTGTGGGTCTCCACACCCAGTATTGTTATGTGGTTACCGGGGAATTGAACCCGGGTCCTTGCACTTGCGAGACAGGCGCCGGAACCACTGAGCTAACTCCCCGGCCCTGCCTGGCATTTTTATAGCAGCATTAAACAAAGATATTAGTATTATGTATGTATATTAATACATTATCAAGAACTTGTAAGGTAACTTTTTGTGACCAAGAATACATTTTCTGTTTGGAAGAATGATCTGAAGATATTTATGGCTTCTTACAAAAGTCTTGACCAAATATCAAGGGTAAAATAAGAGATATTATGGAAGTTTTAAAACAACTTCCTATACATTGTCTTCATTCTTCTAAACTGTCACAATCTGGCTCACAGTAATAATTCAATATTTTTAAGATCTAATAAATTATTTTAATATATTATCATACCAAAGTTATGTAAAAAGAGAAAGCTAAGGTTAAGAGGGATGAAGCACTCCCAATTGTCAAGAACCAAATCTTGGTGGTTGCTCTGTTGAATTTGTCATTACTTTAAAATGTCATCCCTAGTACCGTATGGTGGTGAAATACTAGATTTATAAAACCAGTTAACCAAATTATAATGTAGAGAATTTTGTTATCCAATTGATTAAACATTATTTTACATAATACTAAGGTTTTACAGATTTAGTATAACTTGGTCTAATGTTTTTTCTAAGAAAACTGTTTTTTCATTGTATAATCTGATTAGAGTAAAGAAAATCCAGAGTTAAGTTACTGATAATGTCTTTAATTCAAAATTTTCAAAAAACAATGTCTTCCATCTGCAGGGACTTATGATATCTATTACTAATGGAAGAAATTTATACTATTGTAATGTAAAGTTGACTATAAGCCCAGAATCCACCAGCACCACTCTCTGTCTCAGACATGCTTTGTTTAATTTAGAACATTTGAATACACAATGTATAGAAAGAGTAGTCATTCACACATTTTGGAAAAAATCCAGTTATGTTCAGTTACCTCCCAGTAATTAAGAAGAACAAAGTGAGGATGACAAGGAGAGTGAATCCGCCAACGGCTGCAGTGGCTATCACGAGAATCTGCCCTTGTTCTGCCGCCATGTCAGAAGCTGAAACATAGACACCGCATTAACATTTCCCTGGTGACATTTCACTACCAAAATTACAACAGCGGGAAACCAAAAACTCAATATATCTGGCCTTTATCTCAGAAGTTGGCACATCAGATGCTAATCCAGAATAGATATGGGCTGTCTAATAATTGTAATCATCAACAACATAGTTTTCTTCCTTACTAATGTATGAAAAAACAGATTCTTTATATCTTACATTTTAAGGTTAAGTATGTGTTACAAAATTGAATCACCAGATAGAATAATGGACTGTGTTTTACATAATTGCTCATTTTATTTTGTCTAAAACAACTTGTCCAATGAAAAAGGCTTTACAGTTTTGGTGTCTGTTAAAATGATTTTCCATAGATTAAACTGAACTAAATTCAATCATTAAAGTTTCAAGTTCCCACCTACCACAGCAGGACAGATAAGCCAGGTTCTTAGATTTAGGTAGCAATTTGAAAAATGATATTTTGATACTCTATTTGTTTTAGAAAAGAAGGCCAGATAACACAGAAACAACATGTTACATTGTTCATTGACTAATCACATATATTATACATAAAAATTATATAATATATAATAAATAAAATTATATAATATATAATATATATTTTATATAAGATATAATATTATATTTTATAGTGTTTTTCCAGTTCTGGAGCTCAAACCTAGGGCCATATACAGGCTATGCAAGAAAAATGTCTCAAATTTTTAGGGGCTCCAAATTTTACTAATTTTCCAAGAATTTAAAATGTCTGAATTCATTTATCAGTATTTCTCAACTTCTGCATTGCTGAAGCTGTAATGATGTATAATATTTATTGGATAGAAAGGAAAATTGATTCAGAAAACAGTTCAGGAAACAGAAGCATAGACAATTTAAAGAACTTGCTCTCTAAGGGCTATTACCAAAATTCAAGTCTCTGAAATTTCAGTATTTTTTTCCTTTTTTTATACTGTAAAGCACAATAATAATTCTATATCAATGTACTCTAACATTAAATCAATGAGGTCTTTTAATACATATTAAGTTGAATAAAGCCTACATTAAAATTCTGATTGTTACAGAACAGTGGCAATGACCTCTGGAGAGCTTTCAGTGATAGAAGCAGCCCAGTGTGGCACCTGCACCCTGGGTTGTACACCACTGCTATAAATAACATCCATGGATCTCATTAGCCAGACAGTGCAAACTGAGTTAAAGAAGAGTTCACCCCAAAATCATCCCATCAAGAAAAAAACTTGTATACACATTTTAATATTAAATTTATTATTATGAGATAAGAAGTTACCTTTGACCTTCAGAGTTATAAGAGGTACTCAAATTGGTAGCCATTAAATTTCAGACATTTATTAGTACAGCAAACTGCTGGAGTGTGTATACATGGTTTTACTTTACTCTGTATACACCAAAAACAAACTGTATAACTTTGTTCCTTAAAATTTATTAAACTTGTATACTTTAAGGCTCCATAGACATAGGTTTTTTTCTGGGAATTAATATGTACTCTTTTAACTACATAGGTGCCACCGAATTATTAATTAAGACAATAATACTGTGTGTACATATAGACCCAGAACAACACTATTATTATGGAACATATCCACTAGAAAACAATATGACCCTTAAATAAGTTGACTGTTGAGTCTATAAGAAATCAGTCGCAACAAGAAATTTATTAAACTTTGGAATTACATTTTTGTCACTCTGATTTAATCAAGATATTTTCAGGCAATCTATTGCCGTGCTGAGTTTTAGCTTAAAATCCGTGCAGAGACAAGTTAAACAGCTGCCTCTTATCCAATAAGTAACATACTGAGGATTTTTATTAGGTTGTGACTGAGGTTTCTAGTTTTCAAAATAGCACTTATATCTTGGGAATTAATATTGTGCTATAAAATGTCACATTTTCTTGTTGAGAATTATTAAATAATAAATTTTAAGAAACTGATATTATAGAAAACATTAAAATTTGAAGATAAAAAGATGGCATTTTAGAAAGAAAACAGTTTATAATAGCAACTGTTGTATTTATAAAATGTATAATGTAGGCTAAGAGTTTTACACCTGGAATGTATTTCTCAGTAGTCAGGTAGCTAGAAATTTATTAAGGCCATGTATTCAAAGTGCATATGGGAAATAAGATTATGTAATTCAGTGCCCTTTGGAAGTCAGATTACATTGTTATAGAAAACTGCATTGCCTGAAAAAATCATTACACTGTAAGTTTTACTAGCATGTCTTTTTTCACACAATTGTGGTTAAATATAAATAAATATGTATTTTATATATGTCATTCTTTAAAATTTCAGTTGCACAATAGAATATTATTTTGCAACAGTTTGCAAAGTATACATTTCCATATAATTGTTTCTTAGATTTCTAAATTAGGGATCCTAAATATTCCTCTGGGAGAATAAAACATATAAGTAAGCAGTCAGCTGAAAATAATCGTTTAATGAGGCATATAAACAGTCCCTGTGATGAGGCTGGCACGTCTTGAAAAATATCAATAACATTATCATCTTTATTAACAACTTCCATGATTTATTTAATAGTCAACTATATTCCTAGCACAATTCATACAGCATCAGATTCATTTTCATAAGGTTTTGACATAGAGGTACTATTATACCTAGTTTCAGGGGCTACATCACTTGCCTACATTTACACATACTATAAACAGACAAAGAACTTGAACTAAACATTCTTGCCTCAATCACTTAGAGTAACTTTATTATGTTACTGGACACAAATTTTGGAAGGAACAGGATTTGCCACATGGAAATAAGGGAGACACCCAGGGCCTGTGTGCAGTCCTCAGTCCTCATAGGTTTCGGCTTTGATTATGTTAGCGTTTGCCACTCACAGAGCTCCGATTTCACCTCACAGTAAACTCTGGTATCCTTTACTTTGCTAATAAAGCTCTTGACAGATGCCTTTTCTGTCTCTGTCTGCTGTCCTGTCCCATGATTCTCTAATGAATTTCTCTTAGTGCCTCCAGAGACACAACTTTCTCCAGTGGTCAGTTTCTCTTCATTGCTGCTCTGTGGGTGCAACATCATCAAGACACTTACTTTCTGGATGTTCATTTGGTAAGGCCACTATATTGGTGTTCCCAGAGACCTTTAAATTACCTCTACAAAAAATGATGGTTTTTTTTTTTTGTACTAAGGATTTGAACTCTGGATCTTGCACTTGCCAGACAGAAGCTGTGCAACTGAGCAAAATCCTCAGCCTCATCACAATTTGTTGGAAGTACTTTTTCATCACTGGTCTCTTCTACTGGAATTCAAATTCCATCAGGGCAGGAAATACATTCATCCTGTTATCTATAGTAAGTAGAATGGTGATATTGCCTCTCCATTCCCACAAAACAGGAAATCTACACATGTAAATACAAATGTTATGCTGGTTATACCCAGGGTCCCAAATCCAATGCAAATGTCATTGTAAGTCAAAGAAAGAAGACAAAGAGAAGAGGTGACACATAAAGCCAGAGGCAGAGACTGGAGCCAAAAGCTGAAGAACATGGACACACCAGCAACTGCAAAAAACAAGGAAGGATTCTCCCTTAGAGTCTTTGGAGGGAGCATATTCTTGCCTCCATACTTGTGTTCTGTTGCTTTGCGGTGCCTAGTTTGCCTGATTTCCTGGAATAATCCTGGAAAACTCACATAATGTTTAGCCTATGGGGCCTGATACAAGGCAGAATCTAACAAATATTTCTTTGAGTGAATGAACTGAAAAATTATTTGTACTGTATGATTTTGGTAAGAAAAGACTGGATTATTCTAAAAGTAACCTATATCTCCAACTTCATCTTAATGTAAGGAAGACATCACCCAAACATAACTATAGAATGAACATGAAAACAGTATCTCTAACATTAATCAGAAGAATTCAATTATGCTGTGCACAACACCTCCTAGAAAATTGCAATTACTACATTTTGCCTTTTACCAAACTAAGTAGGTTAAGAATAGAAATATGAACCTAAGGTTAAGATTTAATCAATTGAATAAATATTTATCAAGCATCTGTTTTATACTAGGCACTAAAATATACACAGAGATACAGTGACGAGTAAGACAGGTAGTTTTTGTGTACTGAATAGCACAAGATAGTTTGGAAAACATAGTGTGTTAAAAGGGAGGAGAAAGAGAAAGTAATGTTCTTTGCTACAGCTACAACTGCTTTGATTCTTTTCAATAGACACTTAGAAGCATTTCTGTTATATACCAAATGAACTCTCCCCCCCCACACACACGTATATATGTACTTGGCTGAGGCACTATCTAATAATTTTTTTGATCCCAAGGAAAGGATTTTTTCTAATTAGTTTTGTAGGATAAAATGTCTCCATCACTCCATTTTATAAACCATACCAATAGAGAAAGTTTACTGGTTTTTAAAAAGCCACCCTACCCCATAAATAGAGTCCATGGGAAGAAATAAAATGTATTTATGACTAGTTGATTGGAAATGTCCCTTTGCTCAGTAGAAAAAGTTCTATTCTTCTAAAAGAATAGGCATATTAAAATGATCTATTTTGCCAAGATGTACATTTTCTTAAAAGAAGCAATTGTCCAAAAAATTGCTACAAAATCGTTACTATGTAAGGATTTATCACCTGGCCAATGCTTAGAAGAAGTCAGAATGATACTATTAAGTGAGGGTTGCTTAGTTGTTCCTATTTAGAGGGAAAAATGAAGTTTTTTACTTGAATAAAAACACTTACAAAAAACAGATATCATGTCTTTAAGTAAGTATGTGAAAAAAGCAATTTGGCTATTTTTAATCAGAGCTTTCTTCTGTGGAGGCATATGATTTTGTTTCTCTGTCTGTAATCAAGATTATTCTAGTTTATATTTACATTTCAAAGTAAAATCTGTTATTTGTATTCTGTCTTACTTTCTGTGAAGCAGCTTTGTAAAGTTAACTCTTTTCTGTTATGAACAAATTTTTAAAGTTATTGGAGACAGCAGTTACATTATTGTTTGAATAAAATATTTTAAAAAATGCTACCTAGTGAAGTAAATTTTTTCAATATTTTACTAAAATTATGTATTTTTGGATAACCTAAATCTCAGCAAAAAAATCATTTATCAGTACCTGGTGAACAAATAAATTTTAAAGTTTCTCGGAAGCAAGAGGAAAATTGTCCCCTGGGGTCGTATACTGCAAGATACACAGCAGAAAAACCTTATACAATATCTTGTAAGACACACATGCACTCACGCACGGGAACACAGACACATGTAACAATTTATAATAGATAATATTTAGTCTGAACAATCTCAACACCACATGCTCAGGTAGAGAGCGATAAGAGATACAAATAAAAGCTAAGAAAATGTTTCTCCCAGAATAAAATACTCTCCTAACTTTGAAGATGGTATTATTTGGCCATATGGTCTTAAAAGTATGATGACAACCTTGATTTTTCTACAATTGCTAGTATGAAGCAAAGTTTTCCATCATACCTTATATCATCCTGTGCTCCCCACAACTAGCACAGCCTAATTGTGTCATCCCAATAGTGTTAGATAAGTTGTCTGATTTCTATTGAGTTGCCTTTCCATAGTGTCTCTTCTCCACTTCAGGAAGTTCAATAATTATTTTTCCAAATAACATTTTAAAATATTTAGACTTTTTCTCATTGTGCAGAAAATAAAATTATCTCTCCCTAGGTGGGATATCATTTTCAGAGATGTCTACACATACAGTTTTGGAGTCAGCCTTCACAGACTTCTTTCTTGTGCTTTCCTGGTGATCACTGATTGTGTCTCTGCCATTTAAGCACTCCTAATTCATTCTCATTGTTTCTAATTCTCAATTCTACTCTCATTAAGGTATGTATCACATATAAAAATGCAGTTGGAGGCCGGGGATTTAGCTCAGTGGTTCTGGCACTTGCCTTGCAAATGCAAGGGCGCAGGTTTGAACCCCAGTAACCACATACATCAATACTAGGCATGGCATGGAGACTCACACCCACCAGCAATCAGTGCCACATACCACAGTTCAGGGCATATGAGCTCATGCCTGTAATCCTAGTAATCAGGAGGCAGAGGCAGAGACTGCTGTGAGTTTGAGACTGAGCTCAGGGCTAGCCTGAACTACAAAGCGAGACCCTGTATTCTAAATACTCATCTAAAGACATATTTAGAATGCACAGTTTATAACAGAGCTTTGATTTCAAGCTCTTTCACCTCAGGCACAAATTGATTTCCAAGTTTATGATATGGTGCAGTAAGAACAAATCAGATAATGAGTTGTGGTGTAGAAGATATCTAAAGACAAGGAGCTGAACAGAAGTGCATGCTCCAAGGCAGAATGACAGACGTGAGAGCCACTACCCTACATTTCCTCTCACAACGCAGAGGAGTTCCACTTCCCTACATCCTCGTGAGCATATGTTATTGTTTGATTTCATGATGGGACCTGTGCTTTCTGGAGCAAGATGGGACCTCAAAGTTATTTTAACTTGCAACTTTCTATTGATCAGCAGGGTTGGACATAATTTTATTTATCTATTGCCACTTGTACTTCTTCTAAGAAGTGTTATTCATTTTGACTGCCTGTTTTGATTGGGGCTTCTATTTAGGGGGCTCTAATTTTTTGTGTTATTTACATAGTAGTCCTATGTCCAAGGAATAGATAGAAATTTTTGTATTCATCTTGTAGGTTGTCTCTTTACTTTGTTGATTATTTTCCTCTGCTGCGCTTTTTAATTGATATGGTTCCACATGTTGATTATTGATAGAAAGTCTTTGCCTATGTTTTCCAGAAGATTTACTGTTTTTATTTTAATTTAACAGGTATATATGTATAGCCATGTTTACAGCAGTACAATAAAAAATAGCCCAATCTTGGGAATGGCCCAATATATCCATTAACAAATAAATAGCTATAGAAAGTGAGGTGTTTATACACAATGAGGGATTGCCAGGTAAACTGTTGCATTTTAAAACCAAAATATTAAGTGAAATAAATCAGGCACATAAGAATAAGTTGTGAGATTTATTTTACATGAAGGACTTAAGTATATATCTATGTCTATAGATACATAGCAAAATAGAACATGGGAGTAGAGAGATCCTTTTTAAATGGATGGGGGAACAAGAGAAAGAAGAGGGGAGAGGGGAGGGAAAAGAGGTGGAAAGAAAAATAACTAAATTGGGAAAACATTAAAATAGAGCTTTTGCATATTGGAAGAGGATCAAAAGTTGGAAGGAAGAGTGAGGGAAGGGAAGGTAGGGGGCAAAATATTTAGTATGTATTATAAACACGTACCAACAACCATGATAAATACTATCATTATATACTGCAAAGGTACTAATACATAGAAGTGAGTGGCAAAATGAACATGTGACAAAAGTTACAAGACGCATACTAGTCAGGATTCAGATGTTTAAGATCAACAGCCCTATAAAATTCTAACAGTACCCAATGACTTGATGTTATTAATCAATACACTTACTTGACCATCCAAGGTCAATTTCAAAAAATACTAAGTCCAAGATAACTAAAATGGTGGAATCCCTATTAGAAAGACATTTTCATTTCAAAAATTCAAAATTATAAATCCAAAGCTTTTAAAACTAAACCCTTGGATGGAAACTTCATAAGAATGATTCATTTTGTGAAGGCCTTAGTTGTTTGGCACATCTCAGCTACACTTGAGTTTCTTGAGGGAAGAAATATCTTTCATCTTTCTGTGTAACAAGGGATGAACATGATGCACTGCACAGGATAGGAATCAATAAACATATGTTGCTTGTGAAAAGGAGATAAAGAATTCACTTCAGATACTAGACATAAAGATCAAGTCACTCTCACTAAGAAATAGTTTTCTTCTTTGACTTACATGGTAATGTTAAACACATCTAAGTTTCACAAATGATTCCATACATATTTATGCCCTGGAATTTAATGTTTACTAACAAGTTAGTAGAAAATTGTGAATTGGATTTTTCTTTACATATCCTTGCCTAAACTTTAAATGAATTCTATATTTAGAGGAAAAAGCTATAAACATAACGTTTTATTGACATTTTGTTCTTAAGGTCATTTAATACATGTATCATATAAAAACAGTAAAAATATATCTAAAATTATAAATCAGAGAAAAGTGAGTCTCTGCTCCAAAGTAAGTCAACTGCTTAATGTGAAGCTGATGGAAACCTTATAGTCATCTCTCTGAAGCACAATACTTAACGTGAGCTTGTGTTTGTTCAGACAGTGGTTACACACCAGCTGTATCTTCTACTCTGCACTGTTCAGCAACAGTGTGATTCAGCAGGTCAGACTGGGGCCGCACTGGAACGTGAAGACGGCAAGATCCACTTTCCTAATGACTTCAAGTCACAGACATGGGCCAACATGCCCAAGGAAATGTGGTAGGGATGGACAAGGGATAGACTGGAAAATTCAGAGGGTTTTCCTTCAAGTACTATTAATGATGAGGTTCAAGAGTACAGTAAACAAAAATATTGGTGTACTCATTATTGCAATTTTTAATCGAGGCATAAAATGTTGAAAACTCATGAGAAGACTATGTGGTAAGTTCAGCAAACAAGAAGGGGGAACCAAGACTGAGAAATTATTGATGACCCACTTTGACAGCTTAGATCTGGCTGGTGTCTCACAATACCCCTTTTCTCCACAGAGGTAAGAGCAATCAAATCCCACTTTTATTTAAGAAAGCTGAGTTTTTCCCAATTTAAAACTGAGAGCCTTCCAGTAAGCTAAGAGTTGAAAGAATTTGTCATTTGTATGTTTTACTATAAGCAGAGGAGTGAAGAAATAAACATGACTTTATACTTTAAAACTCCATTATTACCAAGGATTTGTTGTTTGTTATGTTACTTTACCTAAAGGTTCTCTATGTAACTTTATGATTTTCTTTGTATCTTAATGCTAAACACAGCTTCCTCAATCTCCATGCCAAAAACTAGATGGAATGGCTTGGAAGGGGAAGGCAAAAGGGAGTGGAAATGTTTTACCTCTCCAAAATAGGCTTTGTAATACAAATAATATTAAATGTTCTATCAAGAGAGGCTCTAATTTATGTTCTCTTTTACACAATGATAGTTTCAAGAAGGAAATCAGTACCATTATATTTAATGGCTATCATATTAATTTATAAAAAGTACATGAATGTAAAAACAGACAAAAATAAAAAACAAATGAGTAGACAACGTTCCTGGCAAGTTTCATAATACAGCATGTTGAAACCACAATGTGAAAGAATCAGCAGAATTCAAACTCATCTAATTATAAGCTCATTACCACTAATATACTGAAGCGAGATAAAGCTTATGTAAGGTTTTTACTTAATTTTTACACTTGATAAGACAGATTATGGCTTCAGTAAAAATACTAATAGGCTTATATAAATCATCAAGGTTAGGGGGCCAATTCCTGTCAGAATCCAAGGCACCTAACAGGAACATTTCTGGGCATAGGATTTAGGTCAGTGGTTTCCACACCTACCTTGTAAAGACAAGGTCTCTAGTTGGATCTTTGGTAACCACAAACAACAATGCAGGGCATGGAGACTCACACCCACCAACAATCAGAACCAGAAATCACAGTGCCGGGTGTGGTGGCTGAAGCCTGTAATCCCAGCGCTCAGGAGGCAAAGGCAGGAGGAATGCTGTGAGTTCTAGGCTTGCCTGAGCTACATAGTGGGCTCAGGGCCAGCCTGAACTATAAAGTGAGACACTCTCTTAACAAGAACAAGAACAAGAACAAGAACAAGAACAAGAACAAGAACAAGAACAACAACAAGAACAACAACAACAACAACAACATCAAAAAAGCCAACAGGAACATTTCTACTGCTTCATGCTAACTCATATTTCACTCTTCCAAGAGTAAGTCCCACAGATGTTTTTGGACAATTGTTTGTAACCTGTTTGAAAAACAGTGTCAAACTATTTACTTCAAACAAACACTAAGGAAACACTGGAGTCAATTTTGAAGAAATTTAAAGAGATCTCACACTAATTTTTAAAAGCTATCCCAACAGTATGAGGAAATTATGCTTTATCAGTTCTGTGCTTTTCCTCAATTATGCTCATGATGTGTCTTTTCAAACTTTGGGCATGAGTTCTCCGAATTAATTTTTTCTTTTTTTTGAGACAGGGTCTCACTTTATAGTTCAGGCTGGCCCTGTGCTCACTATGTAGCCAGATGTGCCTGGAACTCAGCAGTCCTCCTGCCTCTTCCTCCTGAGTGGAATCACAGGCGTGAGCCACCATGCCCAGCACTGTGGTTTGTGGTACTGACTGCTGGTGTGTGTGAGTCTCCATGCCCTGCATTGTTGTATGTGGTTACTGGAGATAGAACTTGGGACCTTGTGCTTGAAAGGCAGGTTTTGGAACTACGAGCTAAATTTCCAGCCCAAGTTAAATATTTTTAATTTGAAGAAAAATAGTTTTAGGCCTAGTAGCACTCTATTACTTAAAAATGTTATTTTTAAGAAAATAAGATTTCTTGCTACACATATTACTCTTTCACTAAAATTTTACTCCACAGTCTTTAGAGTCAAATTCATTCAGTAATGAGACTTAAGGGTTGAGCATGCACCTCAGGGGTACAGTGCTTCTCTAGCATGTGCAAGGCCCAGGGCTTGATCCCCAGGACTGGAAAAGAGGGCAAAGAAGGAGCTTAGTGGTATGATCTGTATAGAGGGGAGAATACATATTCCTTTAAAAAAAAAAACTAAAGGCAAGTTTTTCTTGCCACATCTATTGACAATGTCATATAAACCAAGATTGCATTTTATTTGTTTAACAATTATTATATTCATGATATAATAATGATCTTTGACAAAGTGATTATTTGCCAATATGGCTGAGAGAAAAAAAATCCTCTTCTTAGATGTTAATGGAGTTTAATTTTTCAATATGCAGAATTGATTTCAAGAAGCAAACAATTCTACTACCCTAAATGCTGACAGAAAAATAAAATTGAGTATCACTAACTATCAAAACTAAATAGATTTCTTCAGCAGATAAAAGCCAATTGATCACAACTCGATGCAACAGAGAAGCTATTTCCATTTGTGCTAGCCAACTTCCCATTGGTTATCCAGAAATGCAGGGTGTGAAGTTAACAGCTTGGCATAACTTCTAGGGGAGTATTACTTCTCTTCAAGTTCCTTTTTGATGACAGGAAACACCTATTTTGAAAAATTTCCATGCCAGAATCATCTTTTCTTGTGGTGTCCTGTGTTGTGTCCTGTGTTGTGTCCTGTGGTGTAAGGCTCTAAATTCTCAATCTCTATCTAATTCTGGGAGCAGATTAAAATCTGCTCTGTAAGGACAATCTGGTTTATGTATAGCCCAATGTCAGTGCAAATGTGGGGAGGTTTTATTCTTTCCTTGGTAAAAATATAAGTTGGGCTTCTCTTTACCTAGAAAGATTTCTATTTTTATTTTATTTATTTTTATACAATTTGTATCAACTGTTGATATGAAAATAGAATATTCCCATTCTATGCCCTCATTAAAGACTAACTTCAGAATCTTTAGTCAGCATTGTCTGGGGCATCTGCTCATTCTTTTCTCTCCAAACTGCCTCCTCCAGAGCATGGCTTTGGAGGGCTGTTCTCGCTATTTCTGGCACCCTGTCATATGAACTGAATTGAGTTTTGAGACCTGATCCATATGGGATCACCCATTTTCCCTTTCCTAATAATTTCAGAGCAAGATTCACAGTCAGCGTGGCACTTATTTGTCTCTGGTTGAAAGGACAGGAAATGTGAACTTCTGGACATCTTTTCTTAAATGAACACAGATACAGATATCAAAAAGTCATCAGAGAACAAAATAGATGGGACTGTGGATCAGGTAAAAGATTAGTACCTAGGCTTTGACTTTTCCAGTTTTTGTTTCACTTTTTCATGTAGTCTACTAGTTTACAATGCTCCTGACTTACTCTTTTCTTATCCTAGCTCACTGTGTATTTCATAGCTTCAATCAAAGAGTTACAACGTATTCTAAATTCTTGTTCAACTGATGAAATATACATAAACTCAATTTGAATCATGATTCATCTCATTAATTTTGTAGATCTATTTCTATTTTGAAGTCTGCATATATGGAGAGTATTAAGTAACTCTCTTTCTCCCCCTCTGCTTCCATTCCCCCATGGAAAACTTATGTTCAGCTGTGAGACTTTACCTGGGCTTTCTTAAAGACAGATTACAAAAAACATGTTACCAAAAAAAAACCCCAAAAACCAAAAACCAAACCCTGAGTTTGTTGAAATTTACTCAGTGCCCCTGTGCATCTTCCTACAGCCTTTGTGCATCATGCATGTCTGATAATCTCTATTTCCTGGCTGCTCTTCGAAATCTCTAGGCAGAAGCGATGCACAGTACAGAGTCTTAGTAATTATTATCCAAATGAGACTGTATTCCCTGTTGCTTCTATGGACCTTGTTTTTTATTGCTAGTTCTAATTTATTTAAAAAATCTCAATATGTGTTTTCAACTGCTTTAAATGTCCTTAGGGACAAGAGAAACACAAATAAAAATCAACATTCCTTGGCTTAGTTAATTAAGCTTTCTGTGAAAGCATGCCTATCAAAATTAAAGTATGCTACCACATACACTGGGAAAGTCATGTCACTTAACTGCTTAACTTATTCAATTTTAATCTAACAACATAACATTTGACTATTTTTGCAATATTCTCTTATCCGTAGTGAGTGATATTAATGACTTAAAATTTATACATATTTAATATACATGGGTTTATATTATGTTTGGGAGTATTCTGCTAAAATTAAATAATCTGGGTGATTAACAAAAAGGTGTAACACCTTTTGTTGGGACCACGTCCCACCGAGACACTCTCTCAGGACACGACATGGTTTTAAAGTCCAACCAACAGCTTTATTACTCAGCTGAGTGCCGTCCTTCACGTGGAAGAAGGCAAATGGGTAAACTGAGGTACAGTATTTAAACGGAAAATCCATCCGTTACCAGGTGGTTTTTATGCGGGAGCAATTAGGTCATTCTACTATTAAAGTGCAGTAGCAAGCAGAAGTGAGTTGTTACAGAAGCCAATAGCAACGATTAAATCAGTGGTATCCATTGAATAGTACATTCTAAAAACATACAGTGTGTGGCTGCGCGCATCAGTTGGGTGAACAGTTCCCAAGGAGACTAGTTACAGGTTCAGCGGAAGGTTACAGGATACAAGGTAGAAGCTTTTAACAAAATGGCTGTTTTTAGGTCAAATTGGGTCTTACACCCTTTCCTTTGAAATACCATGAGGAAAATTTCTAAATTCCATTTATATTTATGTATCACCTTGACTAATGGAAGTTTTTTGTTGTTGTTGTTTTGTTTTTAGAGACAGGGTCTCACTGTGATTCAGGCTGGCTCCGAGCTCAGCCTTAAACTCACATCACAGTAATCCTCCTGCCTCTCCCTCCCGAGTGCTGGGATTACAGGCGTGAACCACCACGCCCAGCACTGTGGTATGTGGTACTGATTGCTGCTGGGCGTGACTCTCCACGCCCAGTATGGTATGTGGTTACTGGGGATCGAACCAGGGTTCTTCTGCTTGTAAGACAGGCGCCGGAACCACTGAGCTAAATCCCCGGCCCCGACTAATGGAAGTTTTGAGTTGGAGCTTTCCTTTTCTTTCCAGCAATGGAACAACGGAATCTATCTTTATCTATCTATCTGTCTATCTATCTATCTATCTATCTATCTATCTATCTATCTATCTATCTATCTTCCTACCTGTCTTTTCAAGGGGGTGTTTCTATACACGTTTTATTTTGAAAGTTAGGAAAATAACTTTTCTGATAGTTTATTATGGGAATACGACGAAGAGGACACAGCCAGAACTCCAATCCCCCAATAGTCCCACAGTTAAAGGATTTATAACCAACAAATAACAAAGCCAAAACCTTGAGGAAAAAAGGCTGAGCTCCAACTCAACTCTTACTCCTATGAGCAGTTGCATCCAAAGGCCAAATACTGCAGCAGCAGAAGCGGGAGCAGAAGAGACCATAACCTGAGCCTGCACCTTTTTTTGGTACCAAGCCTTCACATTCATAATCCTAGCATGCATAAAACAGGGCGGTTCCATGATAATTCCTGTAATTGAAGATTACATTGGGAAGGGCAGATATCTTTAAATCCCAGTAAATCCCAGTAAATTTTAAAACCAATAATCCTAGTACAGTAATCCTTATCGTTTAAAATCCCACTGGACGGGTCAGATGTCCCCACTAAAACAAGTAGTTGATCCTGCAGGGCGTGGCAGACTTCTCTAAATCCTAGTAAGTAAATTTGAAGTCTGAGTAAATTGTCTGTGGTTCCTGACAGTTTATATCTTCCAAGCTGAGCTTTGCCACTCTTTATCTGACCTGATACCCTAATCTGCACAGTACAATACTACCCAAGTTAATCTCGATTTTGATTTGACTAGATTAAGAGTCGGGGACAGATGACTGGATTGTGAGACATTATCACCAGTAGGTTGACCCATTGATGAGTAGAAGCTGAATGAATCACAGGGGCAGGACTTGGGGGCTACATCTGGTCTCTAACCCTCTGCTTCATGAGCAGCTGTCTACTCCACACCCTCCCATCATGATGCTTCTGCCATGGACCTAAATAACCATGGTGGAAAACTCTGAAATTGTGACTCAAAGTGTGTCTAGTATTTAAATTGAAGGCATCAGATATTTTGTCCAGAAATACAGTGCTGATTAATGCTCAAGCTCTCAGCAGTCCTAAGATAAGGATGTGTTGTGCAGCTCTGCAGACTGGGTTTCCAGGCATTGTTTAGGAAGCATCCATTCTCTGTATAGATGTGTAAGTTCACAGGCTTTGCAGGTTTCTAAACTACACTTACGAATGCATAGACTGGACAATTTCATAACTTCACATTTACTCCTTTATGTCTTCCTTTCCAATAAAATACTTCTGATATTTCCAGTTTAAGCAGCTCAGGCACTGGTGACATGGAGACACAGACTGATTCATATGTAAACCACCCCCAGTCCCACCCTGACTTTAAAAAGCTCGGCATATTTATCTTACATGCTTCTGTTAATAATTTTAAGGTAAGGTAAAGTCTGATTACAAATGACATATTTTTATAAATTTTTAAAATATTGCTGAAATCAAGCTAGAAAGATTTGAAGAGGGACTTTTTTTACAGAAAAAAATTACAACCGATGTTGAATTAAATATCCCAACTAAATGCTTTTGTTTAATGTGATTTGAAATTCTCATCTCAGTAGGTATTTAAGCAGAGTGAGAGAGAAAATGTGAAAGAGAAATGGTGACAAAAAGACAGCTATCTAGTTATAGAAAGATTTAGCTCTTAGGATAGACAAATACAAACAGTGAGAAGTGGGTCTCTAATGGAAAAGAAGTATCTGTCAGTGTTACAGAAGGACTCAGAAGACACTCTGAAGTGCTATACAGAACCAACAGAAAAGAGATAAAAATGTGCTATAGGTAATTTGATAACCCAAAATCTCCTAGTATGTTCCCATGTGATCTTTATTTGTCTTTCAGGAAACTTGAAATATTTTTTAAAAGAATGGAGCAACTTTCTGTTTAGACATTATGCAATTAAAAGTCTGATTTTTGTAAAAGTTCAAAATTCTCAAAACAAAGCAATTAAAAAAGTAAAATCTTTTCTCAAACAAGTTACTTTATATTTTAATTCAAGTAAAAGTGCAGCCTAACACTCAAAATATAGTTTTCTACAGACAGCTATGTTTGTACTTCCATTTGCTAGTGGTTATGTGGGAACTACTTTATTTGATCAGTTCGACAGCTATTTAATTTTTAAAAATGTATAGTAGCATGGGTGGTTAAAAGTACTTCCATGTGTCTTTATTAACAAAATGTGTCTCCTAAAAGTTCATGGTTTGGAAACTTAATCCTCAAATTGAGACCTTACTGATAATGAAGGCAGGGCCTTCAACAGGAAGCAGGATTAGATGAGGTTTTGAGTGTGAGCCCACCATTACGGCATTAGTAGCTTTAGAATACCTGAGCTGTTGCGTTTGCTGTGTCTCACAATATGATTCCTTGTACCATCTTATGATGCACAAAGAAAGCCCTAATCAAATGCCAAGCACATGCTGGAACAATGCTTTTGGACTTCCCAGGGTGTAGAAATATGAGCTGATAAACTTCTGTTCTCTGTAAATTGCCTACTCACAAGTATTATGTTAAACAGGATAAAACAAAACAGGTACATAAAACTTCATTTCCACTGGAAGACTAGAGGATTCCACAGGTGTCAAACAACAGAATCACACTCTTCCTTTTCTATCTTATTTGATTCACAGTACAGGATAGAACCTCTCTCTCAGATCATAATGGATTCAATGAAGGAGTCTCCTTCAGAAGTAGGGTAGTAATTATAAAAAAGAGTGCTTATAAGAGCTGTCCACAGTTCTAAGCACTTCATATATACTAACATATTTCACCTTTAGCATAGACAAATAATACATACAGTACATCTTTATAGTATACTTATGATACATAAAGTGATTTTAAGACTTAAAGTAGTCCAAACTTAGTTTGTTTACCATATAAACATGAGAGGCAGAGGTTCTGGGTCCACATGTGATATTCTAGACTGAGCCTGCTGGACTCTCTATGTACTGGGACAAATTCTCAATGTTGATTGTGATCATAATGCATATATAAAATGTACCAATAAAATCAATTAAAATGTGTAGCATTTCAGGTGTTTAATATGGAGTTTATTTGGCTGAGATCATTTTTTCCAGTGCTTAAGTTCTGGAAGCTCAGTGCATCATGGAGAATTCCACTTACTCTTCTATGTCTTCTACATATGACAAACAAAATCTTATGCCAGCACCAGCCATCCAGTCATAGGAGTAAAGCTTATGGAGGTGAAAAATAAATGTGAAAGGGAAGACTAAGAAAAGAAATTCATTTTTATAGTATGGCATGTAATGAAAAAGACAGCAATTTAAAATGTTTGATCATAATATTGAAACTGTTAGACCAGAATTTTAAGATTTGAAATTAAATACTAAAAATAATAAAATATTAATAAAAATAATAAATATTAAATAAAAATATTAGTACCCATAATTAACATTCAGGAGGCTATAACTACAAGAATACTGAACTCTACCAAGTACTTAACATACACTGAATGAATAAATATAAGAAAGGGAACTACTTCATTTGATCAGTTCGACAGCTATTTAAATAGAGATATTTCATCCCCGTTTTCCAGTAGTGGAAATAGGCACAGAGTACTAAAACTGACTCATCTGAGGCCTGCGATTTGAGATGACAGTCACAGTTTAAATTCAGAGTTACCTAGACATAAGCTTGAGCTATTCGCCTAAATTTTTTGTTAGTAGTTCTATTTTGCTCTCTGAAATATTTGCCAAAATAAATTGTACACATCAGTTTCTAACATGAAAACTTTCCTTTTCTTTCAACATATTTATCTCTGTTTTCTCCAAGGCTGAGATAAGCCTCTTCCACAGAATTTTCACGAGCAGACTAGTTTACAGTAATGTTTAGTTACAGACACAGCTAACACTTAATGATCATGAGTTAGGTACAGGCTTTGCACTGAGCAGTTTTCACACATTAGGAAGGAAAAACTCCTTAATTCCAGTTTCAGCTTTAGTTTTATAAGTACTTGCTGTCAGGTGCCACAGGTAGGCTTTACTGGGACAATATGTAATAGGGCTTCGTGTGTAGCAAATTTTGTGGAGAGTGACATGACCATGTTTATTTGAGAGTAGGAAGCAGAAATGGAAAGGTAAGGAGTTTAACTTCCATGTCATAGCAGCTGAGACTTCAGGAGATCTGGGGAGTTTGGGAGCAAAGAAAGCAATTAAAGCACTGAAGCTGGATCACTGTACCGCATCTTGACCAGTCTTGGATCCCACTTGCCTCTAGTGTGGGCATAACCCTGGGTCATGTGGTTTTTTGGGAGCTGGGGCAATGCCTGCCCCTGTGAACCTGTACCAGGCTGAATTCCAACCATACCAGAATATACATACTGAGTCTTGGAATGAGTATCTCAACCGCACTCCACCTTTCTGCATATCTGACACATTAGGCACTTTTTGTGTTTATTGTCTTTTTCTAGAATGTAAGCTGTAGGAGGGCAGGGATTTATCTGCAGCACACAGAACAGTATTTAGCACAGAGTGGGTTCTCACAAATATTTGTTGAACTAGACATAAACAAGTGAATAAATTTCTAGTTTCCCAAGAGGGGTGGAAGGGGACTCTATTGGTCATAATTCCAGAGGAACAGGACATTTTGGTAGCCATTTCAAACTGGCCTAGCCTACATTGTTAATTACCTCACTAGAAGTTTTTTTTATTTTAAAACAAGGAAAGATAACATCAATTCTCTTTATTGGGCTGATAAAACACTGAAGTCCAAAGAGCTGAATCCTCCTGAGCCAAGGGACAAGTCTGGTCGTGTGAGTGCATCAGCCTTCCTGCACCACTGCGAACACAGAACCATGTGACCAAAGAAGACAAAAGAGTAGCCCCTCTGGGAGTACGATGGTCACGCAGCTAACTTTGCTTTGCTAACTTAGTACTTTTACCTCTATGCCCAGATAACTTAATTTCTAGGTTTCTGCAACTAACCGATTTTCTTTGAAGCTTGGACATGGGATATCCAGCTTAGCTGCAATTTTCTCAGGAGGCTCTGTTGAGGGGGCCATAATTCACAGTGTCTCGAAAGTCCAGAGACTGAATATGAACTGTCAAGGAGAGAGATGCGGGCTTACATGCTGGCAGAGAGCAAGCATGTGTTAGAATTTAAATTGGTAATTCTCTGATTTCAGTACCTTCTGTAGGAGAACTCTTAAAACTCAACTACTCCAGGGAATATGGAAATTGTGACAGGTATAGGACTGACAATAAGAAAGGTATCTGGAGAGTTTTATTTTTAGTGTGAATAAAATGAAGGTGAGAAAATAATTAGATGTGTGAGCAGTGGAGCTAGAGAAGTGATCTAGTGGAAGCTCATTCAGGCTGGCTTGTCTGTCTCCACAACTAAAATAGATAGAAGGAAATTAGAAATCTGGGGAGTTTCAGCTTCAGCAGTGAGATAAAAAATAGTGCTGCATGGCCATTGGCACCACGCCTTGTATTTCTTGTACTAAGTTCATCATTCCCACCCGTACTTGCCCCTGACACTGCCCTCACCGATAAAGCATTAGTCCTCTACAGTCCGTCAGGATCACAGGAAGGGCTTAGTACACAGAGTGCTGAGTTCTACCTTCGGAATTTTAGTAGATTCCCATGGTATAAATATGATTTGGCTCCTCTGAAACTTATGTTGAAGTTTAATCCCCTGTTATGGGATATTAAGAGGTGTGACCATGTAGAAGCTTTGAGAAGTGACTAGTGCTTGTCTTCATGATCAGATTGATGGGTTAATCAAAGCGGGTCCGCTATAAAAGCCAATCTGAATAAGTTTCTCAGCGCTACCTATTTCCATGTGATGTTCTGTGCTATTTCTGGACTCTGCTGGCAGGAAGGTTTCCACAAGATGCAGCCCCTGGACCTTGGACGAGAACCATGGCTAAAATAAATTCCTTCATAACTCAGCCATACTATATTATTAGCAACAGAAAGCAGATGAGATGTAGACCTAGACTGAACTGAAAACATGCATTTCTAATATGCTCCTGGGTATTTCTGATGCCTTTGATGCAGGGAATTTTGTAAATTTTGTAAATTGTAGTCAGGATGGAATACTGGTTACAAGAATGTGTGCTGTCTGTACACAGTGCACCTGCACACATGCTGGTCTCTCTGTCCAGACAGAACAGAGATTTCAGTCCTATCACCCCACCCCAAGTTCACCCTCATCATTTTCGTGTTCAACTTTTTCTTAATTCTAGTCTTCTTTAGGGCACTACTTCTTTAAACACTTTTATTCACTGGTGCATTTGTATTTTTCTTCTTGTGCTTCTCTGATATTACATTTATCCTGTACTGTAAACTTGCTTAATTTTCTCAATCCCTTGCTAGCATTTGTGAAAGATATAAACAACTTTATCCTTTCTGTCTTTGATTCCTAGCACCTACCTCCATTCCAGGCCCACCCATTAACATATTTTATTTGAAAGAAAGGATGAGTCAGTAAAAATATTAAATGTTATTCTATTTGTTTTACCCTCCATTATTTCTTCTCAAATGTCCTTCTTTTTCATACATTAGAGTTAGGAACAGAATATATCAAATTTCTAAAGAAATTGTTCACTCCCAAGAGGAAACAATTTATGTAACAGTATTTAAAATGTTGCTAATTTCATTTCTTTATCTCAATATGGGAATAAATAGTTTGTATCAGTACAGATGGTATGATACAGGTGTGCTAACTTCCTTAATATTGCAATATTTATTGCTCATAGAATACCTAAATTTTAGAAAACATCATTAAGTGTACCTTCTGGTTATGTTTCTGCAAGTATATGATTGCTAAATTTAACAAAAAAAGCTATAGTGCAAGATTACTTTAAGATGGATGCCAATTTTCTAAAAGCATAAGAGAATATGACACCCAGGCTCCTGGGAGTCAGCTGTGTGATGTCTGGTGGGAAGGCTGCTGTCCTCTGCTCTTCTGCCTGTCTTTACAGCAACGCACTCATTAATGTCACCCTTGGGTCTGTGCACACACAGCTAAATCTTTTAAAGCACTCCTGTGATTTTGCCAAAGATTCTTGTTACTCAATTTAAATTCACTGTACTACTGTTTCCCTTGAAAAATTAAGTGCAACATAAATATTTAGGTTGTTTCCAAATTCTTTGCACAAGCCATTGTAGAATTGGTTAGGTTTATTTTAGAAATAATTGTCTGTTTGCAAGAACATCTGTTTTCATTGGGTTATACAACTTTAGAAGTTGTCTTAAATATTGAAAAATTACTTTATTGTACAGTAGTATTATGTTGATTTAAAACCTGAAATTTTTCCTTTAAGTGTAGATGTATGTATATATTTCATATTTATCTATTTTGTATACAATAATTTTAATTTGTCTTGGACATTTGGGCAACTCATTTTATTCAACTCAAATTTTTTTGGTTCTGAAAAATGATACATTAATATGCAGGCAGAATTGGGTTGGAAAATAAAACCCTATGAGAAACTAATGCTGTGTGCTGTGTCATCCTTCTAGGCTGTGACTCTTCAAAGGACCACTTTGCTGTGCTCCTGTGCTTTTACTTTTCATGCAGAATCATGTCTGTATCATCAGAGTGTGTCACTCTACAGAGAGCTGGAGGTACCCTCATGTGGAGCCACTAACAAAACCACGTAAAATTCTGTTTCCTTTTTGAGCTTAGTACGTGATTACACCATAGATTAAAGGTAAGAAACCAGATGCAGTTTAGAATTAAACAAGGAGTTCTGGACAGGCCTCTGGACAGTTATGTTCAGAAATTAGGTTTTCTGCATTTTGTCATTGACGTTTCGCTAATAAGTAAAATGACACTAAAAATACACGTTGATGGCATGCTGTGGTGTTGCATGCCTGCAATCCCAGCATGCCTGGAGGCTGAGGCAGGCTGACAAGATGGAACCCTGGCTCAATTTAGTGACTTAGCAATAATCTGCCTCAAAATAGAAATAAAAAGACAGCAAAGTGGCTTGGTGTGAAGGCTTTGGTTCATTACCATTAGCACAAACCAAACCATACAAACTAAACAAAAAAATCCCACAAATCAGTAAAATTAAATTTTAATTTCTCATGAATAACCACAAATCTTCAAGTGTTGCATTCAGAATATATATTATCACTAAATTTGGAGAAGTTTGGAATGTCTTGGTGTCTAGAAGAATGCAGTGCTGTAAAGTCAAATAGTTTAATAGACTATTCAGGCAATTTTATGATGGCTAATAGAAAAAAAAAACATGAGAAATCAAGTCAAATTTGGGAATTACATAAGCTTGACATTCTATTAGTAATTCTGTAATGTGGGGGAGTGAGAGCTCCCGGTAGACAGAGACCACCATGCACACACATACCTGTCTCCAGCATTTGGCTGAGTGCACTGCCTGTTATTGGTAAATTCATAAGATAAGGAAGGGTGAGCTACCTAAAATACATATGCTAAAGAATAAATTTTAAGGTAGGCTAGATACTGGCTGATAATACTATCTTGTTTACCTGAATTTTTCCTAGCAAGAAATATACATAGATACAACACAAAGAAAGATATGAAAAAAAAAAAAGAAATGGACCTAATTTTGAAAAAATCTTCTAGTCAAGGCATGATAACTTATGTACCAAATAAATCATATTTTGCATATTGCCATACATTATTGTCTAAAAATAAAAATATCTTGTGTATTAAAAATATATCCATTTCTAATTGTTACTTTCCTTTTACATATGAACCAAATTGCAACACTGTGCTTTGAAATGCATATTTTTATAACTTCTAAGTACCTGTTAATAGTTAATGGTTTTCTCTCCAGTTCACTTAGCAAAGTTACAGCTTTTAATATTTTTCATATTAAGGCCTTCAATCTGTCTCATGGTACATAAGTCTGGTTTTCATTGCTTAAAATCCTTAGTTGATCTAGAAAAAATTTAAACAATATCTTTTTTACCAATACAATCTCCCTTGAAGGGAAACTTCCACTTTCTATACAAATAGTATCTCTTCATCAAGATTCTATGTATATAAATAACTCATATCAACTACATCATTTTCCCCCTAAGGGACATTATACCTGGTCTATCATTTCTGCATTAATATAGACAAACTACATTTAGACACTACACAGTTCTCTGAACTGGAAACATGATTTAAAAATCATTATAATCTTCTGAAAATCTGTGTTTATATACAGATACACTATTTCAAGGAATATTATAATTTAAGAGAAGAAAAAGAATCTGAGATAAAACAAAAAATAGTCCTGTAGAAAATTAGAAGAGATGACAAAAATAAATAATTGAAGTGAAAATATTGAATGAGTAGAAAGGAGTCTCAGGCTCAGTGGTGATCATTTGTGTTAATGATAACATTAAGAGCTATAAAATTTTCACTCCAAACACTGACTGCTCATGGGAAATTACTGGTAATTGTGAACGGTATGTGTTAGCAATCAGAAAAGAAAAAAAAAACCCCAAAATAGTCCTTGTGACATAGTTAAATTCAACAAGTGCTATGTTATTATAGAATCTCCATGTTATAAGTGACACTAAGCTTCTAATCTAACCTCCTCAATAAAGCAAAGATTCCCTTTATAACTCAATCAAAGAGCAGTTCAGTAGGGGCCATCACTGCTTCTTGGAGCAGATTACTTCATATTCACACAATCCGGACTGTAAGATTACTCTTTCCCACAGTTGTTTGTGTTTACATAATTATGGCTACTGACAAAGAAAGTGTGTCATTGATTGGAGATCACTTCACATTCAAATCTTATAGAGTAGAATTTGTCTTCCTATGGGTGGGCTCATTAATAGGAAATCTGTCTCTTGCTCAATTTATATATTTTTTATTGCTTCATCAGGATCAGTTGGTCCTCTTTCTGCTTCGTGCTCCACCATTAATAATCACCCCCAATTCTTGCTTCTGTTAAAAATGATGTAGCTAATTTCATCCTAAGTAACTAAAGCAGTGAATACTGCATTTCAACCAATAAAGTGGTTTGGGTCAATTGAGGTGTTTTTTTGTTTGTTTGTTTGTTTTGAGAGGAATGTGATACATTGGCTTTTCCTAAAATATCAAATTTTAAAATTAATAATTATTATAATTAGAATTGCATATATCATATTTGTAATGCAACTGAAGCCAATTTCACTGAAAATAAAGCAACACTGCTTATTTGTAGCAACTACATTAGTTTATAATTTTCTGGTGTACTGCTAGAGAAAATACTATTTTTTTGCATTTTAGCCTAAAAGATGTATTTTGTGTGTTTGACTAAGTGTATATTGGAGTCTGTGTGAAAGATATCTTACCAAATACAAAGATGTACAATCTAAAGTTCTTAATCTCAAAGACTTTGCCAAGTAAAGAAGTAAGGCCTTGCACTATGAAAAGTCCTGGGGGAAAAATGATCCTTTCTGGCTTGATTGTTAAATGACATGTCAAGAAGAGTAGTTTGTGGCCCCACTGCTGATCCAGAGTGTGACAATTTTCTGAATACTACCAAAGTTATGGAAGAATTTCACATATGATGAAGACGTATAAAAGAGAACATTTTGTGTCTAAGTCATCGAAATAATCTTTTTCCTAAAGTCTATGTTACCTTGAAGGACACAGAAAAGAGATGATGTCTATTTGGTTTACACTTGGAAGAAAACTTAAATATGTGCTGAGAAATTCATACTTTCTTCAGTTAAGAGCCAAAAATTTAGATTATCTAAGTGTAAAACATGAAGTATAAAAATTAGTTATGTAGTGATGTGAAGAATGCATCAGAAAAAAAAAGAAAGAGAGACAATATTGTTCCTTAATCTGCAGGATTAAGCAAAATTATAAATTATTAAAATGAAAAACCTATAAATCATTAAATGAAATGTTATTATTAATTATAAAAACAAGATAAATCATTACAAATTATTAAATTATATAAATAAATTATGAATTATTAAATTATTATAAATTATTAAAATGAAAAAATTTGTTAAATATGGAAACGTTAAAATGACTAAATATTATGCATGTTTTCAAAATAATTAAGTGATCAAATCTATTTGTATCTACATGCCACTCTTTGTACAAATGTACAGTGACTGACATAAGAACATATTTTGAAATAACCACTGATTTAGTAATATCTTAGTACATTACTGTTGTTCATGATGATTTTATGTGTCTGTCTGATGCAAATCTAGCCAATTATCATGCCTTGTGATAAATAATACATTTTAAAATGTTGACAGATGTAGCTTTTGTGCTACAAAGCTGTTCCATGTAGCCTACAGGTGAATACTGAAATTTACATGTTAACATTTCAACTATAATTAATCTTTCCAGGGAAAAGGAGGGTCTGCTCATATGTTGGTAATATATTTATTCTCCAGGGTCATTTGGATAACCTTTAGGGCAATGGAAGGGTAAGCTATTGATTACTACATATAAGATTTAAATTTTTAAAAAATTTGTCTTTATGCTAATTCTCAAATTATTTTACATTATTTAACCAAATGAGCAGGATGCTTATAGTTTAGTAGATTATATTTTATTTTTCTAAAGCGCATGTATAAAATTATTTTGTATTTTAAAATATATTTAAATATTAATTACTGTTTGTATTTTGAATAAACATATTTTAAATTTCATTATCCTTACATTGTTATTATTTAAAAAACTAAGTAAAATTGTGACAAATTATATTATTATAACATTTAAAATTTTAATTTAATTAATTTTAATTTTAGTTTAGTTTTTTTAGACATGGTATAGCTTTGTAGTTCAGGCTGGCCCTGAACTCGCTACGTAGTCTCAAACTCACAGTTATCCTCCTGCCGCTGCTTCCCAAGTGCTGGGACTCCAGGCATAAGCTACCACGCCTAGCTGATATAATATTTTTAAACAGTTAACAGGCTATGGTAATAACAGAACCTTTTAATATTTTCATTTTTTTGTCCTTTGAGAACTCTAAAAAACAAGCACACATAAAATAACAAAACTGAGATGATTAAAATGTTCTGTTGTGTGGGGCACTGGGATGCATTCCTGTAATCCCAGAACTCAGATAGCGAGTTCAAGGACAGTCCTAACTATATAGGAGATGCTATCTCAAAGAAACAAAGAATAAAATTCCTATTGTTGCATTCATATGAACCAAAAGGAATAAACCTGATCGGTGTGTATGTGGGTGTATATTTATGGTTTACACTTTGGGCATAATATGAACCAATTATAATTTTGAGAAAAATTATATTAGTTTCTAACCAACGCCTAACTAACTATTTTTTTCAATGAAAGTCACATGAGTATATGTTTACATTTTTAGAATATTCATTCTACAGCTTATAGTAATTTATTTAATCTGATCTAAAATGGTGAGGAGGATCAAGTGTAGAATATAACACCATATGTACAAAGCAGGCAGTACACAATAGGTGTTCAATAAACCTTGCTAGCAGATCTAATATTTAACTATAGCTTGGTCTAGTGAAAGATGTAGGACACAAACTGTTAGCTTTGAAGCACAGAGGAAAGTACATGCCTCAATCTCTCTCTCTCTATATATATATACATACATATATATATATAAAATGGGTTTTTCTATAGTTAGGGAAGGATAACTCCCATAGGTCAAGCAAACTGGCAGTAATAATAATCTCATTACCATAGTCCAATGGTGCACAAATTACCAACGCCTGGTGAGGCTAGGTAAGAACTGTTCTCACAGTGGTTGTCTGACTATGATTTAGAACATAATTAGTTAGGAACATTACAGTTTTGAAAAAGAATTATTTTAAATTATTGCCTCATCAAATGTTAGCAAATAGAAACTAAACAAAGTCAAAATTAGGTATAGCTGAAGAAACTGAATTTCATTTTGTTTACTTTAAAAAATCTGAACCAGACTCAAATCAAACAAGATTTAGTTTTCCCTCTTCAATCTACCTCTCAACTTTTACTACAAATTCAGTTAACTGGAATACATTAAAGAGAATGTAATAATAAAGTTGACATTACAATAATTCAGTCAAAACTTGAGAGACAAAAGCTATGAAAACTTAGGCACAAGCTAGAGAGTGTGAAGAGAAAAAGACTAGTGCCTCAAATTGGGATTCATGTCATCATATTCCTGAATTTATAGCAAATCTGCCTGTATCCTACCATGACATTATTCACTGAAATTCTCTTCAGGGTGTGTAACTCATGCTTTAAAAAATGCAATTTAAAGCTAACCAGATTAAAAAAAAAAAGATCCTTTAAATGATTTTTCCTTAGGCTGTAAACTGACTTAGGAAGTATTCTATGTACCCAAAGCTCAGGTATACACCAACACAGATTCTTCTTAGATGTTTTTTCTTTCCACTTTCTCATCAAAGTTGTCCTCATGATATTCACAAATTATTAATTCAGAATATAACCTCACCCTCTTGGCCACCATTATCAGGTGGTTTCAGGGTTCTCATCTTGAACTGCTGCCACTGGTTATCAGATTTTTGGTCAAACCACAGAAGTATCTAAATAGAAGCTCAACTATATTGGAAACAAAGGGGATAATGTATGTAAGCTACTCAGCATGGCGTCCTCTACATTTTACTACTCAAGAACTGAAATCCTCTGATGTCTCTCCACTCGGGATGCGTGCCCGTGCTGCAACACAGCTGGGAGAGGCCTGGGTCTTGTCCTCCCATCCTCGTCTCCCACACTTCACTATCCACGTCTCCTCCCTGCGGCACACAGGCAGTCTCAGCCCTAGAACCGTTGTTACTCCTTGATTATGTTGACTTCTGTTCTGCAGAAGTCTTACATAAAGCATCCATGTTGAATCTGGGACCCTTTGTTTACTGTCTTATACATGTCTTTATAAAGGTTCATGTCAAAAACCTGGTATTTTAAATAATCACCATTTTCTTTCCACAAATCTAAGTTTTTAATATGTGAAAACGAAACCGCTATCTCCTGTTATTCCTTGTAGTATCAGGGTCTCATAAGGTTACACACAGGACATATCCTGTACATGTTTTTTGACTGAATAAAAACTGAACTGAGTCGTTAGCTAATATGAGACTTTTTAGGATGTCCTGAAGGAAGAAACTTTGCTTCTATATATCAGAGGGAATTCTCGTCCTCAAATTATAGCATTTAAATGTGTCAATATTTACGGTGAAAATCAAATCAATTTTTAAAAATACTGCAATAAGCATTTACTATTCTAAATTAAATTAGATTTCCTTCCATAGAAAGAAATGACCCAAATGATTACTTAGAGGTAGTGTACTGAGTTTATCTAAGGGTATTTTTCTAACTTAAAATGCAATACTAAAACTTTGAAAAGTTAGGTGAATTTCTTTGTCTCTGAAATGGAATAAGGAAACTGAGAGCCTGTTAACTTTTCAGGCTTTCTAATAAGATTTTTGTAATTCACAATATATTTTAAATTAAACCTTCTTTACCTTGTGGTTTTGCTCAATAGAAGCACACTGGAAAGTGAGGTAGGTGGGTCTCCCATTTTCTGGTCACCCTTTTGTCTCCTTAGACAAAAGCTTTCTTTCTTAATGAAGTTTTTCCTACTCTTAAAAAAAAAGTGAACTTCATAATCCCTAAACACCAGAAAAGATAACGATTAGTCTCTAACACCAGACAACCTTTGGACCTCGCTTTACATGTAGGCTATGTCTTGATATATGGCTTAGGAGAAAAGTTGAGAGAACATTGTAAAGACACTATTTGGATAGTTTTGAAAAGATATTATTGTGGCTCTATTTTTTGTGGTCATTATATTCTCAATAATCTAAATATATCTAAATATATCTCTCAATAATCTAAATTCCAGCATGAGAAATCACTAATCCCCTGCAGAATTAAAAATATCTATATTGCTATTAAACTTAATCTAGGTCACAAATATTTATTTTAGAAATTAGTTTACTCTTTTCCTAAACTGCATGCCTCCTAACTCACTAAGTCCCGGCTTTCCTGCCTTTGTTAGATATAAATGCAATACAGAGATTTTTTTTTTATCAGTTTCTTCATTGATGCAACAACAATAAAAAAATTATTTTTTCTGGGATAGAATCTGAAATCTACCCAGTGTCCCTGCCTAGAAAGGAGAAATTGTAGCCTATTTGATGATCTCATGACTGGCACTTGGTAACAGGACTGAAACAAGGGATGCATAGTAAAGAGATGAGCCTGAGAAGACCGTCCTCACTTTCAAACTTAAGCTTAGCTTCTTACTAGCCACATGAATTCATACAAAGTGCTTAACTTTTAGCTTTCTTAGTTGTAAAATTAGCAAAGTAATATGTGTCTTGATGGATATTGAAAGGTTTGAATGAGATAATTCAAGTAAAATAGTACATTTTATTTCAGGCACTTATTAAGGATGAAATAAAGGGTAGCTGTAAGAAATTACCTGTACAATATTATAATACATTTGCAAATCCTGAATTATTATATCAATGTTATATTTTAGTGATGAAATTATAATTTGTCCATATAGTTAGAAAGAGTAACCTATCTTATCATTACAAGAATAGCAGAAAAATGGATTTTTCAAAACCAAAAGAATTCAAAGGTAGAGCGGACTTGGATCGGGTAAGAGGTTTAAAATCCTTGTATGTTAGAACACCTCATTCTGTTTATCTCCCATTTTGGTTTTAAGTACGTTGAAGCTATAAAATTAGTGTGTTTCTAGCTAAGGCTACATATTTACATTTAAACTTGTAATGTACATTTCCATGGAGTGTATCTCTTGACTACTGTTCTTACTGATCTGAGATAACAAACCCAAACTACACAATTTTGAATTAACTGCTGAAATCATTTGGTCATGTCTTTATTCTTTTCCAAGTTTCATTAGAATTACATTAGGATTCCAGGAGTGATGAACCAAATTAAGTAAACACCAGCCATTGAGGTACTTTCTGAAATAGTTGGAATGATGAGTTCTGCATAAAGGGACACATTTGGGCCACATTATGACTGTGGTAGAATCAGGCCTTTATTTCAGGAAATCATTTAATGATAGCACCAAAATATTAACTGAAACGACGGCATAGGTATCTGCATGAACTGAATTCCGTTTGGAGAAGAGATTACAAATTTGGGAAACGTGCTTTTAAAATATCAGGCCAAATTGGAATGGTCCTAAATTATACCTTACTTTATATCCTCGTGTAAAACTTACTTTCATCTCCTGTTTCAAATTCAAACTTCTGACTGTATCCACTGTATCCTGTTGCAGTCCTCACTCGGATATGAAATATGTACTTGGTGGCTGGCTTGAGACCCGTGATGATGACACTGGGGGCCTTGGACCTTGTGGAGGAATAGGTGAGCTGCTCATGCTCCTGGGGGACAGAAAAGAGGAGAAAGGAAATGAAGCAGTGCAACCCTACCTTTTCCTCGAGACATTCCAAGGTTAAACCGAGGAACTGTGCTCTGAATATCAAAAGGATTGATTAAGAAGAAGTATAAGCATGTCTTTCCAAGAGTGGCTCTCAGTTGCTTATCACTGTGATGGATATGATATGATCCTGGTTTGGAAGTTTGTTAAGGAAAGTGATTATTTATAGGCAAACTACACTTCTACAGTTGGTGATTAATATGGCATGATAAAAAATATGGTGAACAACTTAGGTTAAAAAATCATAGTAAAATCCACATTGCTATCAATCCCTCTCAAGATACTCCTGTTATTTAAATACGCTTGTTCCATCCTTCTTACTACTTTCTGAAGCAGTTTTGGGAGACTTCTTTTGTGTCTTACATTGCATTATTATGACTGTCTGAATGTCCTGCATCAATTCACAAAATTCATCTTGCATGATCATTTTATTTTGAGGAAGAGTAAGAAGTCCTATGGTGCCAGAGCTGGTGAATAAGGTAGACAAAAACACATCCTAATGTTTTTATGGTCCTTCCTTTCTATAGGGTAGCATTAGGCAACAATAACACACTATATTTCTTATTACAACTTCTGAAGACAGTCATGAAAGAGAATTTCCAGAACTACTTCAGAAAATGGCACAGAGCATAGGATAAGTGTGTTCAATGTGAGGGGCAGAGGTTGATGGGGATTAGTGTCTTTTATTGAAATTTCAAGAATTCGAATGTTCATTATATATGATAGTCACACCTCACAGATTTCTGATCCAGCTCTAGGGAACAGCAGTGGCATCAGAGCACATTTACAAAGAATGGTAGCTACACTCTGAGCTAAATGGGCACATCAGATCAGACCACACCAGCAGAGTGCGAGGAGCCACATTGGGAGAATTCAAGTACCCGCTACTCACTTCTACCCGCAGGTAGTGCCAAAATGCCGGCGCTATCCGTGGGTAGACCTGTGGGTGAAAGAAAAAATAAATTAATTGTTTTTTAACGTTTGAAATATTTTATAACGAAATGAAGTACTTTGATCTTTAGATTGAGTACTTAGAAGCAATTTTAAGAAATAAAATAATGAAAATTTTTTCTGAATGAACTGATTCCTCCTCAGATAGCACAGTATTTTTTTTTACAAGTTATATAGTTCAAGTTATATAGTGATTGTGAGATAGGTTTTTAAATAACTGGCTAATGAAAGAGCACTAAAGACACAGGGAGGTATGAAAGACGTGGCAGACCTACAGACTCAGATGCAGGCTGAGCTTTGGTTCCCAGACTCCTACCAATGTATTAACTGCCACACTACTCCCATTCATCAAGGCAAGTGGGTCTGCTGGGGATGTTCATGTAGGCTGACCCCTTCTTCAGAACAGAGTAATTTTTGTTTCCTATACTTGTAAAAAGCATGCCACAAAATGCTTGTGATGGGAATAAATTAAACATAATGCTGTCTTCATATATCAAATCATCATCTAATTCCTTTATGATGGGTATCTGAAAGAAATTAGACAGCTTTAGAGTGTCTGAAATGAAAATTTACAATCTGAAATGCTCCTAAAACAAGACTTTTTTGAGCCCCAATACAATGCCACCTATGGAAAATTTCATAAGAGCCTCACATGATATGTCACAATCAGAATTCTAGTATATATGATTCAGGTGAAATTTCAATGCAGTTTTGGGTTTAGGCTTAGGTTCTATCTCCAAGATATCTCATGCATACATAAATATTTCAAACTCCTAAAGAATCCCAGAGCTGGAAAACTGTTCTGATCTGAAGAATTTTGTGAAAGAGATAGTCAATCTGTATTTATATGAAAAGTTCTCCTTGATTCACAGGTCGAGCAAGCTCAATGAGTCTTAAAATTAATATTTTTTATTCACAAAACTAATCGCAGAAATTTTCAGGGGTAGAAGTAACTTTCAAGCTCATTAATTGAAACACTAATTTGATGCTTAAATGATATATAATATTTGCATCAAGATTTCATTTATGTTCAGGGAGAAAAGGAGGAAAGAAGGGAAGGAAATTGAAGTTTATCAGATAATATATACATAATTAGCTAAAATAAATGTAGATATCATCTATTAAAAATATATGTCAGTAAAATATATTTTATTCATGGTTTAACTTGTTATTATCATTTTTAAGGAGACTTTCCAGACTAATCAAGTTATAAAATATATATATATATATATGCATATATACATATATATGTGTGTGCATATATATACACATGTATATATATGTATACATGTATATATGTATACATGTGCACACATATATGTATATATACATATATATGTATATACACACACACATATATATATATATTTCACACTGCATGTATTTGCTGGTGATGCTTTAAGATTTAGAACTAAGAAAATTATTTCCCTTAAACTACTTTAGAGAAAAAGGTTCTTTTCTTAAGGATCATTGAAAATGTTTATAACTTTGTCAGAGTTTTATATGCTATGTAGTGATTCTGCAACTAACTGAGGAATTGAATTTGCCCTCTCTGCCCTAAGTAATAACATTGTTTATTCAAGATGAAGAGTTAATTATTCTAAGTTAAAAGGATAAAAATGCAATACACATATTTCTAGTTAATATTGAAATTATAAAGCAAATATTTATTCACCTACTATAAATTCAAGAATAAAATAAAGTCTATAAATCATTGATGGCTATAATCATTGCTAAGGGTTGAAAATAGGAGCTTGCTAATAACAAAGGCTTTATAATTAAGGAGATTATTTTTAGTCATGGCATGGGGGAATTGATTACAGATAATTAGAAAAAATTATATTGTTTTTGGTAGAAGTTTGTGGAACATTTGACATCTGCATTCTCATATAGGAGAGATGAGTCTACCTTTCATAGAATTTTCTTAGTGTAAGAGTTACAGTGTATTTTGAGTGCTGTTCTAAATATGAAATGATGACAGAAATTGTTAAACAATGAAAAAAGAATTGTGTCATATTCCCCCATAGAACATACTTAAATGTTTACTTTTAAAATTATTTCATAAAATTACATTTGTTGTTTCACCAAAACATAGATAGCTAAATAGTAATTTACTACTCATTATAATTATAGGAAGTAAAAACTACTTGTAATAGTCAGGCTTTTTCTTTTCTGCTGTTACGCAGATGAGTGCTTTCACAGCTACATTCCTGGAGTACAGGTTCTCAAGCAGATAACTTGCTCAAATACTTCCATGGCCTGACTCAGTCAACAACACAATGGCTCCTGCAGCATGGTGCATCTTGCCACTTGCTAGGAGGGCTCAGAAAGAAGCAGTCCTGTGTTCCTACCACAGTACATGAGAGCGCCTGGTCCTCCTAGTATGTTTAAACTGTTGGAAACCAATTCAGCTTTAATGCATGACAAGTACAGGATGCTATTATCCCAGAACTGACTAACTGCCTTTCTGATGATTCATCAACTCCAATTCAAAGTACCTGTCACTAGGTAGAAACCATGCTTTGCATAGGGCTTTCTAGATATTTTTATTCCCCCTGGTAGACTGTAATCTGAACATATTTGAACAGAATATGTGCACATATTTTTGGGCGGTTTGCACAGTAAGTATGTATTGTATTGGAGCATCTATTTGTGAGATATGCATACTCATCTGATTTCTCCACCATTGGGATGAAGTATGTGACATATAAAACTTACAGGAGGAGTGGTTTTTGCTTCATGCTTTCTAGGATGATCAGTCTAAAGTTATATGGCTTCAGAGAGGAAATGGCATGGTGCAGGGCTTACCGGAGTGACAGCTCCTCACCCTGTGGCTTCCAGGAAGCAAGAAAGAAGGGAGAGATAAGAACATACCCTTCCACTGCACTCCAATGCCTGACTCCTCTGCAACCAGGCCCCGCCTCCTATCAACACATTCATACTAAATTTATCAATGGATGAATGTACGGCCTTGATGAGAGTAGGGCCCCTATGACCCCATCACCTTCTCAACAAGAGATTTTTGACAAACAAAATGGTAACCTTCCAATCCTGGACTTCAAAAATACTTGTGTTCATCTTACTATGCAAAACATATTTAGCTCATTTTAAAGATTCAACAAAACTCACCAGTTCCAGCATTTATAAAAAGTCTATGTCCAAAATCTCTGAGACTCAAGTCAAATTTTTAGCTATGAGCTCCTATAAGCATTCAAGAGAAAATCCAGTGTATGATGGAACAGGTAAGGATTACCATTCTAAGGTGGAGGAAGAAGGAACAGAATGAAATGAAAGGAAAGGGAGACCAAAACCCACTAGGACAAACATTAAATCCTGCAGCACCACATCTGGCACCTTGGGCATCATGTACTGAGATGTGAATTCCAAAGGGGCTGACCGATCTTCACAGCATAGTCCATAGCTGCTCCCAGGAGACTTTCAGGGGACATTTTAAATCTAAACCATCATTACATGCATGGGGTTAACAATACCAGGAAATATATTTCATTGTTCATAAATCTATTCTCAGAATTTTTGTCTTTGTAGACTCTAATAAAATTTCCTTTTTATTTTTAATATTTTTAAAAATTTTCTTTTGAATAATCAAGCTTTCTAGGTGTTTAAATCAAATTTTGTCTTCATTTCTGAATCTATTGTTTCTTTGTCATCAATTACATTTAATATCTACTTTTACTATAAATTATCATATTTTTGTCTTTATTATTTGTGTTAATACTGTCACTTTTAATTTTAAAATTTGCACTAATAAATACATTGACTCAAGTATATGATTTAAATTTACTAATTTCACTCTAAGAAATGTAATGGTTATACTTTTTATATTTTTATACAATGTATTAGATAACTGATTCAAAACATTATTTTGTGGGGTATCCAGGATATTACCTGCAATTTCTCTGGATTAAGACATGTTTTCAGGCAGCAAATACATGGCCTAAAGTGTAACTTTGATAAACGTACTGCAAAGAACATTGATCTGTGAATGCAGAGAGGATGTTCATTGGCTCAGGACACTGGCAGCCATAAAGTAACACTGCAGAATTCAAGTAAAGCAGTTAGCATTATCCGTCCTTGGGAAATGAATTCTTGGATAAGCACGGAAAATACTACCAGTTATGAGACGAACATATTTAATAATAATGAAATTTAGGGTAAAATTTTGCCAAAAAATGTGTACATCAGGAAAACAAAAACTTGCTTTGTTTTATTTTGCCTGTGGTACCAAGGATCAAAATCATGATTCTTGTACTTGGAAGGCAGTACAAAGTGCATCTCCACTCAGCTAAATTCTCATCCAGGAAAACAAAAACTTGTATAAATATTTTAATAATAAATGTATTGAGACATCATGAAATGAATGTAAGTTTCTTTTGGGTTCTACAATTACAAGAGGTGATCAAAGTGCTGGCCTTGCCTTTGTTTCCAGGCATTTGTTAGTACTGTGAACTGCTGAAGTGTGAAGACAGTTTTTGGCTCTGTCAGTCTTTCTCTTTCTCTGTGTCACTCTGTCTTTGTCTGTTTGTGTCTGAAACAAAAGTTTCTATTTTATACACACACAAACACATACACACATGTCTACATTTTAAAAAATAGTTCAGAGCCAGCTGAATGTAGGGCATTGTTAAATAGGATATACATGTATTCTGTAAAGAGGGTGAGTGCTGTGGTTTAGATCTATAGTATCTCCCCAAAATTTCATGCGTTCAGAATTGGGGCTTTTGGAAGGTGATCAGAACATGGAGACCTTGTGCTCATCAGAGGCTTATTCCATTGAGGAGTTTGTAACTAAATGTGCTGTCAGGAATCAGGGCCTTATGGTCCAGGTAAGTAGAGGTATGATGTGGAGGAATATTTTCTTCTCTTTGTCTTGTCATCTTCCTCTGTTGCTTGAATATAATACCTACATACTTTGGTTGTGATGAGCATACAGCACTAGAATTCATAGTTTCTCCAGTTGGTGAAAGTTTTCTCAATGGCATAGTTTATGTTTGTTTCAAAAAGAAAACAAAAGGAAAAAGCAGAGGAGTGATGGATGCATAGTTAGTATTTGGTAAGAGTCCATTGATCAATATTCACAACAAAACTTATGCTAGTTAACACAATGTACTTCTGGTGTAGATATGGGCATATGAATTGGAAAAATGGACTACTAAGACTGTCGTTCCAACGTGAGCTCCAATTCTTCTGAGACCACACTTAAATACAATGCAACAGCTAAGAGAAAGAGGTAAGAGTCCATTGTCCCAGCGATAAGAATGACTTCGCATTTCTTCTCATTGATGATTGAATCCATGACAAGGATCCAAAAGTAGAGAAACTACATTGAAATTGAATACGCTCAGTTTTCATCATTCCTGTCTTTTTGAGACTAGGGGACTCTAGTCTGCTTTGAATTCTGCTTTTTTTTCATATTTATAAATAATAAATTCTGGGGCCAGGCATATAGCTCAGTGGTTCCGGCGCCTGTCTTACAAGCGCAAGGACCCCGGTTCGATCCCCAGTAACCACATAACAATACTGGGTGTGGAGACTCACCCCAGCAGCAATCAGTACCACACACTACAATGCTGGGTGTCGTGGCTCATGCCTGTAATCCCAGCACTTGGGAGGCAGAGGCAGGAGGATTGCTGTGATGTGAGTTGGGGGCTGAGCTCAGGGCCAGCCTAAACCACAAAATGAGACTCTGTCTCAAAAACCTTAAATTGGGTCATTAACCAAAAAGTAAGGAAACAAATTTTATGTATATGGGGGGGTGGGAGGGTGGGCAGGGCTACGGGAAAAAATGAGAATTAAGTTGTGTCTTATACTGGTGCAAATCCCCATTATGGAGTGCAATCATGATGTGTATATTTAATGTACCAATAAAGATAAAAAAATAAAATAAAAATAAAAATAAAAAATAAAATAAAATAAATAAATTCATTCTGTGGCGAGTGAACAATCAAGTTGTTTTCTTTTTTACATTAATTAAAATGCAGAAGAGAGAGTTTATAATTTGAGGAGGAAGAGGAATAAATTTGCTGTTAGGTGGTGTAATATAGCATAGCTGATAGGATATTCTGAAATGTTTCTCTTAGGTAAAAATTAGCCACTGCTATTACAAAATTTAAAAATATACCATAGTAAGAAAAATGCAGAAGCAGCTATTCTAAATGCAAAAGTACTTTCTGACTGCACTTGTGGAGAAGTATCATTTAGGGTACTATGGCTATAATTTATTACAATCAACCCTTGATTATCCGCATAATCAAAAGCAGGAGATAATCACAAATCATTCTGAAAATACCTCCATGATCTTTTTGATATATATATATATATATATATATATATATATATATATATATATATATATTGTATTCATTCTGTATGTTGTTTCACCAAAAATTAAAATTAAATGCATTCCCTTAAGATTACATGTTGAACAATAGTAGGAGATGGCATAGACATATACCTGATGAGAAGAATACTGATATGAAATTAAACATACATAACTAATTCTAAAGACACAAATGTTCTACAAGTAACTAACCTTGTAAAAGAGGAATTATATTTGCTGGCAGGAGATGGTAAGGTTATTACAGTGTAATCTTTACATGAATACCATAGATGGCATTGGTAGATTCCTCGTTGAGGTCAGTTTCAGCTAAGAAAATTGAGGTGATTAGATCTGCCTCCATTGTTTAGGTCTGTTGTATGGATGACATAAAATAATGTGTAAAATTCTTACAGAGGCTTAAGGAAACGTGTATTATAACATCACTTCATTATTTTAGGAGCAATTATCAATAGGTAGTGCATTTAATTCAGGGCAACAGTAAGTTTATGCTTTAAAGTAACCTCATAGATTCTGTGAGATGTCCTGTAAAAATTCTGCAGGTATTTTGCTTCTGTTAGCCTTTCTCTTGACAGTGCTAAGACATTACACTTACATCTACTCTAATATAAGCTCTCATCACATATTACTCAAATAATCACAGGAAGAAATTAATGAATTGATTGCTCCATATACTTAGCCTTTAAATTCTTAAATGTTATTATAGAAATTTAAAATGGATTTTAATAAATAAATGGTAATTAAGAATTGAGAAAATGATGCTTTTTCTTATTTTTCCAAAATGAAAATGAAATAATATTGTGTCATATAATCAATTTGTTTTCTTAAGAATAGTGTGGAAAACAACGAAGATTTTACTTGCCAAAAATATTTTCCAAAACTTCATACCATAGGAAAACTGTAAGATTTGCGCAGAAATATTTTTAGTACAAGTTCTTAACATTTATTCACTTTTAATTTTCCTGTCTGCCTTTTTTGTCCTATCTTCCCACAGATGCGATAGTGATTGTTCTTCTGTGCTCCATGCTTATTGATAAACTGTTCAAGTGAAAATGAAACATTTAAGGCTGGATCCTTTTCTCTAAAGAAACTTACTTCATTCCAAAATTTCTTAAAAGCATATTATAGACAATCATTTTAAATTTGTCATTGTTCTTTAAAGTTTTGGGTAGTTTATGAGAATTTTTAAATCATGTAAATTTAGTGACAATCCTATATCCAAAGAAAAACCAGGAAGTATAAACCATAGAGAACATATGAACATATAAATAGTTCAAGTTTATCAAATTATTGAAGATCATATTATTTTATTTAAAAAGGGTCAAAAATGGAAAAATTATATTGAGTATAATAGCATTTGAGGATAATAGTAAATTAAAGCTAAATACTTTTAGAAGAGTTTAGAAATTTCTTTTGATAGTAATTTAGGTCAGGTTGTAAATATCATCATAAAAGTGAGGTAAAGACAATTTTATTATAAAAATTAGCATATGTTAGCAATAAATGTCACGGAGAGGAAAATAAGCATTAAGTGCCTCTGGAAATCTGAATGCATCATTGTTGATTCCTGCAAGTATAAATGGTACTGTAAATGTCAAACTGAACATTTCTGAAGTTAAATCGTGTAACAATGTGGCAGAACAGAGTGGTTCTTATTTATTGAGCCTATCAAACTATTCGATGTGAACTTCCAAAAAATGTAAATCTAGAGGAAATAGTACTTTTAAAGCAATTAAAATTTTTCCTTTTTTTTTTGTTTGTTAGAATAGGGTGTCTGGATTATAGGATACATAAGATAAAAGATAGCAAAGAAAAATTCTTTAAAAAGTAAATAAATGATATAAATGTAGGTGTACTGACTTCAAACTAAGTTTTAGTTGTTAGGTTTTCAGACATATCAAAGTAAAATAATAAGGAAAAGAAAGCCAGAGACCTTCACTAAAGTGGGGGAGAATGCCAGGAGATAGACAAAATATTTTGTAGGAAAGTCTCTAGTAATCAAGAGTATCAGTTGAGAATACAAGTCTTAATTTGTCCAAATCAGCTGCAATAAATCTGCATATATGAGCTACCTCTTGCATTGAAAAGGAATCCGACATTCATTTAAGAATGCAAGCATGAAAATTCCTTAGTCTCATTTAGAACAGGGGAAAGGTACTTTTTGAAGTTTTGTTTTGAATTTTTATCCTCATTTAAATATCTTCTGTTGATATGCTGAGACTTTAAAAAATATTTGCTTTTTTGAGTTTTACCTGTGATCTGATGACAGAGTGAAGGTATCTGTTGAGTTTGAGTTACAAAGCAACAAAGTATAAATCAAGTTTCAAGGAATGCAGGCTCTGCTTTCCCCCAGTGACATTGTAAGCCATCTTTCTAAGTGATACAGTGTTGAGTTGGAAAGTGTTTTCTTATGACCTATGTAAGCCAATATTTTAGGCAATGATTTAGCCATTGGTTTTGAACTTTCTCAGAGGACATTATCTGTAGATCGAATGAATAGCCCAAGGTCTGAAATAAAATAAATTGAAATAAAACAAAATAGAGGTTTATCAAAGTACTATAAATGGTAATTAAAGACTTCTTTTCTGAGAGAATATAATACTAGCAAACAAGTTGCAGCAACTAACAGCTTACTGAAGACTACAACCCCACACAAAAAAGATTTTTCTAGTTTCAGGAAGGTGTGTGAAACCAAAGGAATGTTTAAATATATAAATGTCTGCAGATAGTTTTAAATGTGAGAAGAATAATTCAGAATGAGGCATTGACATGTGTTATTTCCTTAAAACATTATGTTATATGTGCATTATTGTCAAATAATGTGATATTTCCTTAAAACATTATATTATATCTGCATTACTGTCAAACACTGAACATGTTTACTCATATGCATTAACTAGTTTGTAATCAAATTAGAATGAAAGACAATCACTTTGATGAAACAGTAAGGAAAATTCAAGGTAAAAGATAATTCCACTACCATGAGTAAGTCTCTGTTCTGCAGCGGTACTGAAGTTGCTGACTTTAACTGATGGGGTCTAAGGTGACTAACAATGGCTGTTTTTCCTTGGATATGTAGAAATCACCTTATTTTCACATTTAGATAATTTGATATGTATAATTTTTTCTTATAAATATACAGACAGAACATGTTGCACAGTATAGATTTAAATAACTTGGAAAAACTTTGTAAAAGTTTCCTATCTTTTCAGTACTTTTTAACTTTTCCTTTGTTCTTTTAATTCACTCATATGAATTACTTTTGCATGATTAACTTTTACAATGTTCACCCTATAATATCTCTGTATTATAATTATTTACACATATTTTGAACTTTTATGTTGTATATATCTTAAATTAATAAATTTGCTTTGACTAACAATTGAAAAACTTATTTTGAAATTAGTACAAATGAGAATTATAGCAAAAAAGTACTAACATGAAAGCCTAAAGTAAAACAGTATGGCAAAATAAAGATGGTTGCAAACTCTATGAAATTTCTTACATTGAAAAATCTGTTTATTCTTCCCTTAAATCTGTTCTGGTCAGTGACTGATTTGACCAGTAGAGTAGGACAGAAGTGATGTGCTGCCTGCTCCCAGCCCAGACTCTAAGAAAATTCATTTTCCATTTTTTTTCTTGATGCTCGGTGTTGCAATCTAAGACATATGATCAGTGTGAGACTGCAAAGGTCTGGGGAAGCACATGATAGCCATATGAGGAAATTTGGAGAGGTGAGTGGAGGGAGGGAGGGCAGGGAAGAGAAGGAAGGAAGAACTGGAGAAAGATGAGAAGGAGGGAGGGAGATAGAAAACATGGCAAGTTCCTGCATACATATTCCAGCCAACTTTCTGTCTCCGCTGATACCCTAGAAGTAGAGCCATGATGAGCTGCCTCTCCTATGTCTTCTTCAGTACCTGATTTATAGACTTATCAAATGCAGCTACATACATTTTCTGTACCTGGGGGCATGACCACTTGACTACTATTAATATGGTCCTCACAGGTACAACAGAATAATCCTTGAATATCACAACATTTAGACACTTAAGAGGGACAATACACCTGACAGTTACTCCTGGCCTAACCAACGAATGAGCTCAGTAGGTAGCAGGGCTATCATGGCTTTTTAAAAATATAAAGTTGTTAAAGATGATAATTACAGTGCAATATTAACTAGGAATTTATCAAGGAATGGCAGACAATAATAGCTACATAATTCAGGCATGAATAAATCAGAACAGAGTTGTTTAATCTGTCCACATGCTCTGGTTTAGACACAAAATCAGAAGCATAAAGGGACATATAGAAATAAGGATTGTACTGATTGCCTTTTTAAAATATCCTTGTATGAAACAGAAGGATCAAATACAAGTTCTAGAAGCAATTTTCCTTTTCTAACTAAAACTTAGCCAAAGCAATGAATTTATATTGCATTCAAACAAGAAAAAGTGCATAATACCTCTTCAGTTAAAATTTTACATTTTTAAATTACAGATTTAAGATCGTCTATTATTGAAAGTTAAAGAAAATGTTAACTTAATTCCAATAATTTTTTCAGTCATCTTGTAAAACTTTTGATATTTCCAACAGTATCTCAGTCATGAATATCTAATCAAGATAAACACACATTGAATATTAATCCTTTACAGAATATGTAATTCTGAACAACAAAATTTACCAAATAAAATTCTAAACTAACCGGAGTGTAAAGTATTTATTAAGAATGTTAAAAGCATTAATGATAAATATTTTAAAATACAATAACACTAAGCAAAATATTTTTAAATTTTCTATTACTCAAGTAAATGAATAGATGTCTTTTATTCTTGTTTGTATTTTCCTTAAAAACCAGATCAGTATGTACTGTACAAGGTCACTGCAAATACATACTAAAACACAGCCAAATTCTGGAGCAATATAAATGTTTTTATGAGCAGCAGGTGTATTCTTCGAAAGACTGCAAAGCTATTAACAGCTCAGTAACGAGTACATAATTATAGACTGTTACCTCAGCTTCCCTTACAAGAGTTCTGAGGAAGGACATTTTGAAACCATTAAGACAAATGCATTTTTAAAAGTATCTGATATAAATGCTTTATAAAGAGAGATTCATTTAAACCTTGTCTCATTAAACTAATGAATTTAGTTTTTTGAATTTCAATATGCCCATTCAAAAGGATAATTTTATTCTCAATAAAAATAAAACCACATAAATTTGAAACTTAAATAGGTTTTAGTCAAAAGTACATGAAAATAAATTCTTAATTACATTATGATTTGAGGCTTATTTCTGAAAAAATTTTATATGACCTAGCACATATGTCTGCTATCTATGAATTTACTAAGCCTATTTCAATGAATGACTGATGGACTTTTAAGACTATTTTAGATGATGTGACATCTTAGCTGCTCATTTTCAAAAACTGATTTGTGATTTGACTTCTATGAGATTCATTTCAGGTGTCTGAGTAAAAGTGAGAGACTAATTTTACTAGTATTCTGTGCTCATTAAATAATTTAAACACTTCGTTTAGATTTAAAACCTAAACGTTTAAAATGTTTCTAGTTATAGGTCATTTGTGTGGCCTGGCATATTCTGAAAACAGCCAGTGCCATGACTTGGAGCAGCATCTCTCAAAGGTCCTAGTGCAGAGGTGTGGTTTCTTTGGTGCTGGCTTGAGTAATGGAAGGGGCTCCATGGTGAGCCTGGTGGAAATTCCATAGGTCACTAGTCATATACCCAAAGGGGGGGTAGTGGGAAGCTGGCCTCTTCCTCACTCTCTTTACTTCTTGACTCATGACATAAACAATGTACCAGAAGAAAGACCCTTCTACTCACACCTTCTGATGCTTATCAGAAGACCAAATGCCTGAGGCTGCCCGGGCTTGAACTGAAAGTTATGGAAGCACAAGCTAAGTAAGCCTTTTCTCTCTGTAAATTAATTGCCTCACATATTTTATTATAGTAATGTGAAGCTGACTAATACACCTACTTTGTCATTTTTCATCAGTTTGAATAATAATTTGTTGTAATTGTTTTTTGACTTATATATGAAATTATATTTAAAAATTCATAAAACAAAATACAATGTATCTACTCTAACAATTTTTGTTTCTTGGATTCCTTTAGTTTTAATCTTCATTTACATAAATAAAACTACATAGAAACATAATAGCTATTTAGTAAAATTTTTATTTTGGAACTGAAGATTAATATCCCATACCACTCATTCTGAAGGTAAACCACAAAACCACAGAGAAAAAAAATAACATTCATATTGTTAAATGATATTCTCCTTCTATAACATAGTGAATAGGCTAAAACACAGATTTATACATCTGCAATGTCATAATTTACTAATAATAAAATTTGGAATAAAGTAGAATTTCTCAAAAAGTCTACTATTGAACATCAATTCCAAGGAATATGAAGCATTAAACTTAAACAAGTTTTATGGTAATCTATGTTTAACTTCTGGAGAGCAGAATCCAAAATAGCATCAAAAGTGGAGATGTACAGGGCAACGTCTGTGCAAATGAAGGGGGCCAAAGTGCAAGAGTTCCCAGGGGAGGTGACAGGTGCTTATAATCTCAGCATTCAGGCCAGCTGAGTCAGCATAATCACCCATTTGAGCGCAGCCCAGCTAACACAACAACTTCAACAATGCAGCATGACTCGTGTGTGTATGTGTGTGTGTGTAAAGGCTGAGGATGTATCTTAGTGTGAAGATTCTGTGTTCAATCTCCATTAGTACTTTTTTTTAAGTTCAAGAGAAGGCAAGAAGTGATGTGTACAATGCAGGTAAATTGAAAGAGAGAAAGTTTAGGAAATAGTTTGAGAAGAAGACGGCCCTGTTGGCTGTGCACCTACGAGACCATCTTGACCAAGTAGTTTGGAGCTTGAGGTAGACTGTCCTACACAGAGTTCTCATTTACCAAAAAAGGCCAGTTCCTAGTACCTTGGGCTCAGAAAGAAGGGGGCTGTGAAGTAAACATTGTGGTGCTTATTGGCATTGCAGCTTCTGCAGACCTTCCTTGTAGCAGGCTTTAGCTTGAATACAGAACATTCTTATGGCTGCCATCTAAGTCTGAGACATTTGGAAAATGCTAGGCTAAGTAAATGAAGTGGTGATTTGGCTGCAGATTTTCCCTGAGCATTTAAGAGACCCAGTTGATCCATAAAACTTTAGAGATGGGTGCTATGTCTTTAGAATTGAGTTAGTCCTATAGTGGAAATACATCTGCCAAGACTAGCTTTACGGTCATACTTTGTGGAGTATCATTTAAGACACAATAGGGCTGGGAATTTAGCTCAGTAGTTCTGGCATCTGCCCCCCAAGCATAAGATCCCAAGTTCAATACCTGGTACAAAAAATACAGTAAACTGATATAAATTCTGAGCTGTCATGAACTGTTTTTTGTTAATTACATAATTAGTGTTATTTATTTGTTTTTTCACTATATATATCATTTTACACAAAAGTATTTACTATGCTAAATTCTGTTTATACTATCCCATCTTAAATATATTTTAATCATATCATATTCTATAAATTATATATTACATTATTTAGTATTTGAGCTTTCTATGAATATTTTTTATGCCATGTAGTCTCCTGAGACTTCATTTGTTTCTAAGGCTTATCATTTTGTGGCATTTCCTATTATTCATTCATTTCACAAATATGAATTACTCACAGTTTAATGTACTAAAATTTTATTGTCCATCGTTTAAGGGACAGAAATTTGGACTTTTTCTTCTATTGAACATTTCCTTCAATATTTTAGGTACTGTCATGATTATCTAAAATGTTTAAGGTATATATCTGACAATGAAATAGATAATTGATGATAGGAACACGCAGAAATGAAAGAATTACTTTCCAAAGTGTTTCACAATTTATAAACAGTGTAACAATGTAAGAGCTCCTAAATACATCATCTTCAATTCCAACCTGAACTTGTCTGAGACAGCCTCAGTTTATAGGCAGAAGTTTCTTTTATATCTTCCTGGGGAAACTTAAGATTTTTTGGAAGAAAGTATTCCTAAAATGATTATAATTAATAGTCTGTCTTTCTTCTGTGGTAAAGGCTTGAATTCCATTTATGAAACACATTTAATCTTGATTTTGTGAAGAAAACATTTGAAAGTAATCTTCTAAATTCCTCTGGAACTGTTAAAGTTCTTCCCAAAACATTATGCAAACTTAATTTCTATCAGTTGTAGAAGTAGGGATCCAGGTTCTTTTTCCCCTTTTTCTCCTTCTCTCTCAGAATAGATTGCTCAGCACCATCCAGTGAACAGGTCATAAATTCCCTAACGATCCGCAGTGTCCCCTCTGCTACATAGCTGGGGATTGTGCATGTGTAGATCTGTTTCTGGTTCTCTGTCTGATAAATTGGTCAAGTCGCCTCATTCTGCAGCACAATCATTCAGCCTTAATAACTACACTTCAGAGTAGCTCTTTAGATGTGTCAAGATGTACAACCCTAACTTAGTTTCTTCTTTATTGTATGCTCCCTCTTTCCTTTGCCCTATGATTTTTAGAATTCAGTTTATCAATTTCTACAAAAAAGACTAAGTTTTTTTGTTAGAATCACATTAAGATCATTTATGCAAAAACTGACGTTTGTATGATAACCTCTCTTCATAGCCATCCATGCATATGGACTCATCAAATATTTATAATGAATTCTTTACAACTCTTATGATGTTTGGAAAATATTGTAAGATTAATTTGGTATTGCAAATGTGATTTCTTTGAAAATTATGTCTGCTCTTTGTTACAGAAATAAAACTGTACAGAAATAAAACTAGATTTTAATAGCCAGGCACTTCAATATTTAAATGACTTGTAATAGATTTAGGGACAATTTCTATGTACAAAGATTCATATGAAATGATGTGTTTTACCACACATATTTAATTTTATTTTATGTAATTGAAATGGCTGTTCTCTAATATTTAGTAGAAACACTGATCATGCTATTTTACGTGGTTTCTGATATTAAAAGAATTAGCTTTATACCTTTCCATTACTCAAGACATTTGCTTGATTTTAATTACATTTAAAAAGTTATGTTTCTAGTTCCCTAAGAATATCACCTAGGAAAGTGATATATACAAAATGCTTTTTTGTGTCCATTGAAGTGATTATATAAGCTGTCTCTTTTAACGGCGAATATGTTAAATCATATTTATAAATTATACACTGTTAAAACTCTCATGCTTTCTTTTGAGACAGGGTCACTATGTAGTTTAGGCTGGTATCGAATTCACTATGTAGCGCAGGTTGGCCTCAAACTCACAGCAATCCTGCTAATGCTTCTCAAATGCTGCGGTTACAGGAGTGTACCACTATATCTGGATTTTCCACTCATTTTTTTGAAGAAATTCAATGCTGTATTTTTTGTTTGTTTATGATTCTGTACTCTGCTGCGTTAGGTTCACATTTATTTTAAGATCAGTGTCATGAACCCAAAAGACAAAGAAAGGGCAGAGGCCAAGTTTATCTTTTTCTTAGAAAACCATTCCAGTTGGAGCCCACAGCTGAAGTGGAGTTTAAGGTCCTAATTACTTTTTCCTTCTTGACTTGGTCATACTAGAGGTTTCCAACATGGAAATTTTGGGAAACATTTATACTATAGTATATTCCCTCTAGTTCTTGGCTGTTCCTTTTCTACTAAATTTTTATGGGGGAATAATTTGTTTAGACATTTTTGGGCTTTATATTTTCTGATATGATGGTTTGTTATACATTTCTGTTTATGGACTGCTTATAGCAAGAGAAGAATTTTTGCTGTATTTTATTTTCATTGTTGCAAAGTTATAATTAGTTTAATTTCATTAAGAATTTCATCTAAGGTTTATTAGTCGGCTTTGTGTCAACTTTATGCAATACTGGACACAGAGTACTTATAAAGGGATGTTTATTTTGCCTCATAGTTCAAGAGGTTCAAGTGCAAGGCTTGGTGACTTCCAGAGAAATTTGGCTTCTGAGAGGGAAGCCACTTAACCTCATGAATACAGGAGCAAGTGTACATACCTTGAGCCAGGAAGACAGGGCAGGGTACAGAGACAGAGACAGATACAGAGAGAAAAGATTGGCTGGAATTCCAGAATGTTTTTTAAAGGCTCATCCCCGATGACCTAAGAACCTCCCACTACACTTCATTACTTAAAAGTCCACAATACTGTTGGTGGTTTCCTTTGCTGTGAAGAAGCTTTTTAAAAGAATGAGGTCCCATTTGTTGATTTCCTTAGCCATTTCCTGTGCTATAGAAGTTTTGTTCATGAAGCCTTTCCCTAAGCCAATGTCTTCAAGAGTTTTACCTAACCTGTTTTGTAGTAGGTTTAGAGTGTCTGTTTTAATATTTAGGTCTCTTATCCAC